>VUQK01007571.1:3877-15158 GCA_015106715.1 Bujurquina vittata | reverse complement strand
AGAACAAGGCATTGCACACGCCAATCAACCCCCCCCCCCCCCCCCCCCCCCCAAATCCCTTTTTCTGTGAAATCTTCTTCCATCAACACTTCCTTTGCAGTAGGGGGCAGAAGAGACGAAGCTGTCAGCACTCCTCACAACACAACTCCTTTCCTGATAGTTAGCTCTTTCCCGAGAGATTACAGACACGGTCGGTGGGTGGGAAGCTTTGGCACGCTGCATTCCCGCTTCCTCTCTCCTCCCTCTCTGTGTAGTTACTGCTCTCTTCTCGTGCATTATTTTCATCTCACTCCTACATCAAGTCCCCAGGGTAACAGCTCTGCTGAGGGGACATCCCTCTGTGTTCCTGCAATGGCCCTGCAGCAGTTAATTGCAGTGAAAAGATGTATTATGTGCAAACACACCAAAGGGGCCAGTGATCACACTAACGAGCACGGGTTGGTGACGCTGGGATGGTGGAAACAATGGCAGTGGTGGGCATCCTCTTGTGACAGCATTTTCCTTTATTCACACCTTTCAAAAGCAAAACCAAAAAAAAAAGGAATATGTTATTGTTGAGGAGACAGACAGTAAGCAAGAGGTGATCAAACATGGCTCTTAAATTTACTGCCAAGTTTAGTGAGTGGTGAGTAGCAAGAAAAGCAGCTGGTGCTGCAAAGATGCCTCTCCACTTAAAGGTGCACAGGTCCTCTAAGAGCTTTCCATTGCAAACACTTTTTTTTTTTTTTATCTCCAGCACTTATCTACCTATCTCTCTTTCCATCTCCCTTTCTAGTTTCTACCCTCCCTCCTTTCCAGTGCTCCACAGCTTCCCCTCTCACGTGTTCCTGGCTCATGTTGGGTGATGGAGGAAAGGCTGAATGCTGTGGCTGCTAGCTCTGTGGCTGCTGCCAGCCTCATGAGCCTGCTCCTCCTGCTCTGCCCAGAAGGGTGGTGGCCCGGTGTTGGAATAGATGCTTGGTTCACTGAGCTGTCTAGAAGACCTTTGGCATGTCCTGCTGTTGACTGTGCAGACCCCTGGGCAGGGGGTTATCAGCTGGCTGCTGAAAATACCCATCTACCTACCAGCACCCCTGCAACCTCTCTGCACCACTTCCCGGTGTTAATTAAAAAGGGATATGGCACAGACACCACAGTAAATACCGTCCTCTCCGAGAGGGGTCCTATTCCCTTTGTGTGTCCCTGGATCCGTGATGTGAATCTGTTTGGTTTAAAGGATTAGCTTGCATTTTAATTGACAAGAGGAGGTGTGCTGCTAAGATGACTTAGTGAGATTTGGACACGTTGAAAACGCAAGGAGAATGGATTTATAGATTTAATTCTCTTAATGTATGTGGCCAAACAAACGTTAATCGTAGCTTTGACACACCGATGTCGGTTAAATTACAGGATCCAAGCAGTCCTGAAGGATCACTTTGAGTTCTTCCGCTATTGATTTGAAGTGGCGGGTTTCTCAGCCTGTGTGAAAATGGTCACATAGTCATAGAGCATATTTTCCACTAAAAAACAAACACACACTTTCAGAAACTGAGTGCTCTATGAAACCACCTATCAGGCCATTATGCACAAGGCAGGCTAAAGCAATCTAGTTTGAGTGCACTGATTCTACTGGTCTCATTCAGCCTGATGAAGACCAGCATTTCACAGCCAGATGGGTCGCTGCTGCATTACAACACATGGCTCAGTGGGCAGGGAGAGAAAAGTTAAAGGAAGACAGCAGATCACAGCCTGATTGAGCCAGCCCAACATCGCGGGGCAATCGACGCAAGCTTCAAAAGGCTCTTAAAGAAATGTTGCTATATAACAAATGTACTGTTTTTGTGGGAGATGATTGCAGGCTTGGCTGCGGTCTCAAGTGCATCGGGGCACACAAAATGGAAATCTTAACATCTCTCAATGTATCAAGAAATGCACTCCAGAATCAAGAGGTGCAATGGTGTAAGGCTGGGAAGAGTTCTGATACTGACTGAAGGTGTCAGGAGGAAAGGCCTTAGTCAGTCTGGAAGATGCTTTTGAATTTTTTTTTTATTATCAAAGTTGACTTTTTAGTAAAGCCACAGGGAGGTGGCACCATCACAGCCCCTCCATTCATAAGGGACATATCTCAGTGACCATTGGGAGTTAGGCTCCATCAAAGTGCAGCCTAACACAATCAATGAAAATGCAGGAAAAAATCATGCTGGATATTTATCCCAATATGAGCTGGGTGGTGTGTTAGGAGTGAAAAATGCTGCATCATTTGGTGGAAATGGACTTTAAAATTATCAACATAAAGAGAGCTGAATTCAAAGACACTCCAAAAATCAAAGTGAAAAAATTATGCAACAGGATTCTGAGTTTTGCAGGATTTTGTCAAACTCCACAGCCAAGAAGATGCAAATGCTCACATAATGCTCCATCCTGGCTGATCAGGCCAGGCAGGACATGGTTTCTTTCACGCTGCCCTTGGATGAAGAATGCATGTGTGGGAGACAGCGACCCCTGGGTGAACCTGGCATTTTGTGCAATTTGTTTGGTCCCAGGGATGAATACACAATAAAGGTTGCCTATTTCTTGCTCCAGCTCCTCGTCTGTCAGACTTTTGAAGGCTTTTGAAGTGCAGTTCTGTAGATGTGTTGATTTTGTCTGGACTATGTGCATTTCAATTGTATGATTTAGTTTTGTTTTTAAGGCCACTCAAAATGAGTGTGAGTCTCAATTACTTGAATGAAATGAGTTTCAATGAAATTACTGTTTTTTTTTTCCCTTTGCAGTCTGCAGATTGCCGAGCTCCATGGCAACTACTCTGAGTGCCATGAGGGATGTTCCACATCCGGCCATGGAGAAGTTTGTATCTTCAAAGTGCAGGACCTGATCCACCTGCGGGGCGTACGCCAAACATCACAGGCTGGTTTTCTTGCACCCGCACAGCAACATGAAAGAATGAAAGCTGAATAAATAAAAATACTCACAAAAGTCTTAATATATGATCCTAAAACAGAGCGCCTGTTTGCGTTTGCTGACCTTTTGCAGACTGAGCTTTTTCCATACTTGTTCTCAGACCATTAAACGAGGTTCAGCTGAAAGAATAAAAACTAAAACTGTCTTTTAAACATTAATTTAATTAAATACTCAAGTATAGTGCATCAGATTCTGCTGCGAACCCAACGAGCCCCGGCTCTAAGAGCACACCCACATTTACTGTATTCACTCCTTTTAACGTCAATCTACTGTACCGGGATTTTCTCTCACACACTCACGCTGCTGCTTTGTCCGTTATCTCTTTAACCTCTTCACGATGCAACTTTATTTTCTGATGTAAAATCAGTTGCTCTGCTGCCAGCACAATTTTCCATAAATGTGATTGGCCTGCCACTGCCACCTGTTTCATATGAACGCAAAGAGGAAAGCCTGCGTCACGTGACTGCTTATCCTGATCGCTGACGCCAAGGGAAGTGAAACCAGATTAGTGGATGTAAGCGCTGTTTTTAGTGACTTAAAATCTTGGTTACACATCCTCAATCTGTTAAATTGGGAGGATTTTGAAACATTACAAAAACAAGAAGTTGGAACATGTAAAATAAAGATATGGAATCTGCAAAAAGTCGGCAATTTATCAGTTTTAATAGTATTAATAGTATTCCCAGCAAAGTAGGGTTAGCATCAGCCATCATCAATCGAGGATGGCCACACTGATGTTTCTCAGAGGACATTGTGCAGCCCTCTAGAACGCTGGATCACCAGCATCCACAGTATAAACGTGCAGACCAAAAGTGACCACACCATCAACACAAGATCAATACATGAAGCTTTTTTGCTCAGAAATTGAAGAGCAAATCCATGACAGAAACAGAATGTACTAAATAAAGAATGTAAGCCAACAACCAGCAAACTACTGCCAAAAGAAGGCCGTCTGCTGGGCGTCTCATAGGATGAGCAGTGGTCTGTGAACCTCTTCACAGGAGTGGAAACAAGGCTGCTTCATATGTACCAAGACATTGTGTTTGTAATAGCATGCTGGAAGAAAGCCCTCTTTAATGATGTACGAGGTTTATGGCAGGAACTGAAAGGTGTATGTAAGATTTGAAACAACAGCAGAGAGAATATTACTGCAGTCGGAAGAGTGAATATTCATGTCTGAGGGCGTTTTGCTGCTCTGGAGATGAACGTGTGCACCGAATCAGCCTCACCCTGGCCAAAGAGCGTTAGCGCGCCGGGCTTCAGAGACTGTGCTGCACCCTCTGGCTTCCATAACAGATGCATACTGAGACATTTCCACTTAAATGCTAATATTTACAATTTGTGTTGACTTTACCTATTTATTTTACTCTATTTTTTATTTAACGAATCTTTGACACACTTTTTGACCTCACTCGACAAAATTATTCATAACCTTTTTTTTTTTCGTACGCATGCAATCCAACAGAACTGGAATACAAATCTAACGCCACGTTCATCTGAAGGGTTTTTTTCTGTAGCTTCTCTCAGAACTTCCTCCGTCACCAAAGGTGCTACATCAGCAGTGCACACAGCTGACACCAGGTCATTGTGAACCTGAGTGTGAAGGTGGCAATAATACACAACACGCGTCTCAGTAGACATAGTTCCCCAAAGTTCCTGCGCACCAATTAGATTATAACTGTATATTACTTGTGGAAGGAACACAGGGAGGAAATCAATAGTTAGTCTCCAAGCAGGAACCCTGAAAACAACAAGCACTGTCAGTCGGAGACTTTATGCCACGCAGGCCTCGTAAAGTGGGATGCAGTGTCCAAATCAGGTGTTGTCATTAACAACAGCCTAGACTGTCTTTTGTCACACCTTTGAGATTTCATATCAAAGCTAAAGGTTTGACAGTAGCTTTGCTAAACCAGTCCAATCATCTGCAAGCAATAATGGCTTCTTAATATGGCTGCATCATCATTTGTTTGGATACAGGGCGATATCTAGGGTCCACACTGTAAACATCTGATTAATAAAGCTGTAATGTTATGCAAGATTAATAACACTAACACAATGCAATTACTCACCCTACCTTTGCAGGCTTTTGGAGCATGCGACACATAATCAACTGCAAGGTCAGCGGAGAGCTCGGGTCAGGATACGGCACAGGCATAATAGGCCTTTTATACACAGAGATTAATCAGAAGGAAAGATGTAGTGGCACTGCTCTATGAGTGTGTCTGCACTCGAGGAGCAGCTCTGAAGCATATCTGCAGTCCTCAGAGGTTGACCGGAGTTTAAGGAATCGTTCAGAGCCTCTCATAAATTAACTTGATGGGCATTGTGATCGTCTGAGCTAAAGGGGCGTCTCTCGAAACCTTTTCAAATCTATTACACACAACGAAACAGTTTAGGGCAATCATTAAAAAAAAGACATATATAATGTGATTAGGTTTAGGGCAAATTAGAGGCAGTGTTGCAATGAGGTCATACCTGAGCACCCAGCTGTCAGAATTTTTGACTATCATTAGTAATATGTGAAGTTGCAGTACTCATTGGTCAGTTGCAGTGCTTTGTTTGACACGGCAAAGATAAAGTACTTGAGAAAGGGCAACTGGTGGGAGCAGGACACTTACTGATGGATTGCGTTGCCTGTATGATTTATAATAAATACGGCGAACAATTAGGATGCTAAAGATACGAACAGGAAGTGAGTGGGCTGGTATATAGACGAGGGAGTTGATAAAGGGAGGATGTTACGGAGACAGCTGCAGTAAAAGGCACAAGAGGATTGACTGGTGCTGATGGAAGCCTGACTGGGAAGCTTTCGAGAGTGAGGATACAGGATGCAGTGCATGTCTTAGGTTAGTGGCATAAATTATCAATAAACCCTGTTTAATAGGAGGAAACCAGATATTTCTCCTTCCTGTTTCCCCAAAACTCATTACAAGTTGGGCTTAGTGGCATTCCTTACTTGAAAGTGAAAAATCTCAATTGTATAAGTGAAGAGGCGTTTTAGCGCTCAGCTGGGTGAAATAAACTCCCTCTCTTTCACGAGTGAATCCTCTTTTATTGGATTTTGCCTAAAGAACAAAAACAAACTTGGTGCAAAAAAATGGGAGCCTAAGTCTCATACATTAGCTCGCAGTGGCGCTCGGGCTGTACCTAAATGACAGATTGAGGGTTGTACAACAAACAAAAGAGCAGAGGGACAGAGGCGTTAGTGCTTGGGGCTCATTCTTCACGGCTTCTGGCTGTGTGGGACCGGCCCTCCATAAACAAAACTGCAGATTTACCGGCGTGTGCTATGCAGTTGCATGAAACATCGTTTCTGCATGCCAACAATCATCCATTTCAAATGATTCGATGAGCACCACTGACCCGTGGTAGTTACATTGTAATAAAAGACCTCATGTTTAAATGAATTCTTAGAAGACAAACATGCCTTTTGCGCTCTGTGTTCTGTGGTCATCAACATACAGGTGAATGCTACATACATGACACTTTTTCCATACCTCACTGCCTGCCATAACCTCCACACAGCTGCAGATGTGGCTCAGGTTTTAGATTCTGTCTGCGGCAGACATAAACTTGGATGCTGTCTCCAGACATCAGACTGCTTTTCAGCTCATCATTTCATTGCACATGCTGTAAAATCAGCTACTTTCTATGCAGTGAAGCAACAGCACACAAGGACACACGTCTGGCGGTGAAACAAAAAGCGAGTCAGCCATTCGACAAGACAAAGAAATGGATCAAAGCTGCAGACCAGAATGATGCCTTTAAAAACTGTTGGTGTGATGAACCCTTAATGATTGCCGTCTATACACAATGACCTGATTATTCTGAATGCACTGCATCTAGGTGGATCTCAATGCTTCAGCCTCCAGCATTGCTGGAAATTTACATGCAGAGAGGAGCAGTGAGGATATTCCCACCAGCATTCACCCACAACTGTAATGTGCTGCAGTGGGATCACAAGTGATTTGTACTGTAGTGTGCCACACTGGAGGCTGTGTTTGAACAACTGTTCACACTCCACTTTAGCCAGAAGCAAGGCAGCTTTCACGTGTCAAACGCAGATTTTGTCATTAGATGTTCTCAGGCGTTAATTTTGCACAGACTGTAAAAAGCGTATTCAAACTGAGTTGGAGCCTGGGGCGCCAAGATACATTGTGATGCTCTGTTCATCGAGCTCACCTTAATTTTTGTCACTCGGCCTGTCAGACGGGCGGGAGCTACATGAGAGGTTTATCAAAACTCAAATTTGGGTTAAATATTACAGAGGCGAATCCCACCGATAGTGCAACAGTCGATGCACTTTATTTGTCCGTCATTTGGACCTGTGTAAGTGCAGCAGTCATATTCTGGGAGAAACAGTACTAAAATATCCATGAGATGGATAGGCCCGGTCGAACCTGGCCTTTCAAGATCAGCCAGGATGGAGCATCAATAATGTATCATCAGTCATCAATGTTGCATATTAGATGGAGACTCGGAGACAGGCTACACTACTAAGGTGATTACCATCTGTAACCCTCCCCCTGCTCTTTAGCCGCACCGTGAATGGAGATACCGTTTTTCTTGGCAGTACACAACACTGACGGGAAGGTTTGGGAGTTTTAAGAGTCCTCTGTTATCCAGCACTAAGCTGAAATCTTTAAAAGGTTTCACTTCAGCCATTTTGTTTAGGTTCTGTGTGAGAATTTGTTAACAAGCTGCACAGTCGATATGCTGTGAATCAGTATTTCGACATCACGTATGATGTTGCTCTGAAATAAATTAGACTGCTATTAACAATTTAGTTCGTTTCAGTCTTTTCTGAAGGTTGACATGAAAGTAAAATAAAGGCTGTTCACTAATATTGAGCTGTGCAGCTAATATTATTCAAAGGGGCGAGGGGGGGGGGGCTACAGTGTAAAAATAGCAACATTGTATCTGAAGTGAACCTTGTTCCTTTAACTCTCAGGATTAAATTAATTAAAACGTTCCTCATGTCTCTGATCTGGTATCAATTTAGCAGAAAAACAACCAATGTTGGGGAAATGGTCCTAAACCAGCGCCTGATTAGTGATCAAGTGGAAACAACACTGAAGATCTCAGTGCTTAAGCCGCTAGACTTGCTGCTCAGGATGCAGCAGGTGAACATCTGCCTGCGAGGGCGGACAGTGACATTCAAGAATCAGACATGAGTGGGAGTCCTTTGAATTCAGACATAAAAGTGAAAAGTTGATGCGGGAAAGCTGAAGCTGCTTGATCGTGTGATTTATTTGCTCTTTCAGTAAATGACTTAAAGTGAATTCCTCAATTCAAGGTTTTGTTTCTCAGCAAATACAAAGACACGGAGGGATGTGTTGCTTTCCTTACGGGTCACTGAAGCAATGCTCTGTTCCTCCTGAGAAGTTCCATTCAAAGCAGCTGTCTAACGTATACCTGAATGCCTTTCAGTATGTGATGGAGTAAACCAGTAAAGCTGTAAATTTTACTAATAACATAATATTTTTCCCCTAAAGAGACTATTAATCCCTGCATTATAGTCATGCTTCAAACTAAGTACTGAACCTTAATTAGTATCACAAATGCCTTCAAGTTTTTCATCAGCCAATCGGTCTATTTAAAGGGAGAAACATGCTAATGTGTAGTTTGGCATCGCTGCGTGCATCACACTGAACATGGAGCAGAGAAGATAAAGGGAGCTGTCTGAGGAGCTTAGAAAGAAGATTATAGACGCACATGTTAAAGGTAAAGGTTAATCCTATGGCTTTATGGCCATATGGTTCATGGGACTGTAGCCAACCTCCCAGGACACAGGTGCAAGAGGAAATAGGACCCCAGGTTGATCAGAAGGACAATGTGGACGGTAGAAACCAAGGAAACCACTCAAAACCATTCAAGCTGAACTCTGAGGCCAAAGTGCGTCATTTGTTGATTGCACCATATGTTGCATTTTGAACAATAATGGGCTCTAGGGAAGAAGACCCAGGGAAGATCGACTATAAGAAAAGCCAGACTGGAGTTCGTCAGGTTTAGTTCTCACGTGCACAGTTATACACAGTACAACGCACAGTGAAATGCATCTGACAAGACCCAGCGTTTCTGGACCAATGTCCTTCGGTCTGATTAGACACAGCTGGAGCTTTGTGGCCACTCGGGTCAGCGCCGTGTTTACAGAAGTAAAAATGAAGCTTTAAAAGACAAGAGCACCGTACCGGCTGTGAAACATGGAGGGGAAACGGGGCTGCTTCGGCACAGGCCAGATGCAGCACGGATTCCACCTTCCCCGTGCCTTTCCCAAGCCTCAAGACTATCAATGCATCCTGGAGCGAAACACGCTGCTCAGTATGTTTCCTCAGGACGTCAGCCTCAGTTTAGGGTCGTGGGCTCTCCAACAGGATCATGACCCGAAATGTGCCGCTTAAAGCATTCAACCAAGGCCGAGAAAATAAGATTGCACTAGTCTCCATGAGCCCACATCTTAATCCTACTGAACATCCATGGAAAGATTTAATAACTGGCAGTGTGGAGACACCATCTTGCAAACCGGAGACACTTTGAGCCGTTTGCTCAGGGAGAGGGGGCCACGCTGCCTGCTGGAAAATGCAGATGTCTCATTGTGAGGTACAGAAATCGCTTGTTGCTACTGGTTACTGCAAAAGGTGGTGCTACAAAATATGAAATGAAGGGTCCCACCTTTTTTTGTCCATGCCATTGTCATTTATATAATTATATAAAATATACAGATGAATCAAAAAGCAAAATCTGATTTGTGTCAAATATGGAACAAATCGTAAAGGATGCCATTAAACTTCTGGCAGTTTCAAGGTCATTTCAGATTTTATTTGCGTCTTTTTCCGTTTATGGTGAAAGGGCAACACATCAGTGCACGTCTGCATCTGTATTCGTGCCTTTAAGTTACATAAATGGCTTACTTTATGGAACGGGAGCACAGCGGATGATTGTTGCACACCAAGCCCCCCCCCCACCCACCCACCCACCAACTCTGCAGGAATCACGGTTTCTAAATCCAAGTTAAATCCCTGCTTTTATGGGCCCACCAATGTCTGTTAGGTAACCGTAGCGTGCACTTGAAAAAGTTTTTGTGCATGTGGGTGTTTTCCTGTGCCTCCCACTGCAGTTAAACTAGCAACAGACTGCTCCCAGAATTAAGTGCCAGAACTGCCACTGACCGCCTTGAAACGCTCGCTCTTTTAGAAAGGCAAAAGTGGGCTTCACGTTGGATGACTCCCATTAACGTGAACTCCCGGCAACCGGAGCCTCGTGTATGAATGTTTATGACGATGAGATGAGGCGCAGGAGGAGGTTGTCAGCGGTGCCCTCTCAGATGCCCTTAACTGAAACCTCTTTGACAAACAGTTTTAATGGATGAATGCTTATCCCTATTCTGCCGAGAAGAGTGATGCGATTTCACCGTTCGCCTCTGTTGAATGGTTCCACTGGCTTGTGTTAGGTAAATACAGGCGGCTGCAGACGGACTATATAAATGCATTCACGCCGCGCGTTATCGCACAGCAAACAATTCATGGCTCGTGACCGTTAGAACTCAAAGTAAAGCCGGGAGGCTGATTTTAATAATCCTGATGAAGTCAAAAAATGCTGCACCCTGCAAGGTCATTGTGCGACATTAATTCAAGTTAATCACATGTGGCTTTTGTGTAAAACTTGACCTCAGCTGATGGGTTATTTGGAGCATGTAATTGTGCTGGATTAACATGATACCAATCTCTTGCCTTTAATCTCCCAGTAATGTAAGCCCCTAAATTGATCCACATGCCTAAATGGACATATTTTTTTTCCTTTAAATCTGCACCATATCAGATGTATTACCTCAGTGAGGCACTTCATCAGAACAACTCAGAGTCAAAGTGACATTTTGGGCTACATTGCAGTTCTTTGTCTGCCCTGATAAGCCCTTTTCCCTTCGTAGTGTTTCAGAGGCACTGACAGGCCAACCCTTCTCCGGCAAGGCTGGCAGCCAGACAGACTAAGCTGTGATACATAAAGCATCAGATTGCACATGAGCACCAATCCAAACAACTTGTCATGGAAAGATATTTACTCCTCACTTCAGACATTATTCACATACTACGATGCCCTTGGTAGATAGAGAACCATCTTGGGCTCAAAGAAGAGTAATCTTGTTCACCTCATCTGTCCTGGAGAGAAGGATGAACAGACAAAGGCAGAGGTGATTGTGGTTAAAAGATATGGGGTTACAGCCTCATATCCTGAAAAGGAAAAAAAAAAAAAAAAAGAAATATGTATTTATTTGTATTTAATTATTTTGGATGGCATTTGAAGCCAGTTGGGGTTAATGATATACATGAAAGCCACAACCTGG
>VUQK01007569.1:28895-49203 GCA_015106715.1 Bujurquina vittata | reverse complement strand
AGCCTCGCGAGAACCGCCACCTGCAGTAGCCTGGATGGCAGTTCTCGCGAGGTTAGTGCAGACAGCGGGGTTGGGCACAGTGTTGCCAATTTAGCGTATTTTCAAACCCCCATAATGACCTTTTTTCCCCATAAAGTGACAGCGAAATCCTCCGCTGTCTAACCGCTCCCATCCCCGGTCGTCGCTTCGGCCTTTATCAACCTTTATCTGTAAAGCAAAGTTGGCACGGTTTCATCAATAGCCACATGACTAAACATGCCCGCACAGATTGGCTGACAGGAAGACGTCTCACTCCGTTTGAAAAAGAAAAAACGGATCCAAGGTTTGGGACAATTTCACACTCACTCCGTTTAAAAAAAAACGTAGTGAGTGTGAAACTGTCCCAAACCTGGGATCGTCTAGCACGCCGTGTAAACGACAATAGTCGACAATTAAATTCGTCGTCAACTATTTTTATTGTCGATTATTGTCGACAATGTCGAATAATCGTTGCAGCCCTAATGTAAACAAATGACATGATATGAAGAGCTGCCATTTATTCATGGATGAATGCATAATATAAAGCTAGTAAGAGGTATAATCGTTAATGCATGTGGGGCAGTTTAACCTGCTCTCTTCCAACCTTTGTTTTTACAGCTACAACCCTCCAAACAACATTTGTTTGTGTTAAAAGAGCATCCATGCAAACAGCACTATTCTCGTGAAAACCTCCAAAGCCTTTTGATGCGGTTTAGCGCATAATTGAAAACATAATTAAATAAATCAAATCCAAACTCAAAGTGGAATTCAAGGATGCTGGCTTGCAGCTGAGACTAATAATTTCCCCATTAAGGAAATTTTTCTCAGTTCACTCAAAGTTCAGCCCTCAGTCAATGGAAAAAGGGGGCTGGAAAGCATCCACAGGAGAATGTACTTGCTGCTTTGCATGTGCACAGGCTGTACAATTCAATATATCAGCCTAATCCTCAATTCTCCACCTTCCCACATCCAGTGTGCTGTAGCAAGATGATTCACACATGCACACAGAGATAGAGAGATGATTGGAATGCTAACCAGCTGTGTTATACTGAGACTACACTCCAGTATTAGGCTGTCAGGGAAATGCATCTGATAGAAAAGGCGAGTCGCTGGAAGGAAAGTGTATCTGGATATTTGACAAGGAACTTCTGAGACAAGTTGCTGATTGTGGCATTTATGTTAGGATCCAAGAAATACACCAAGGCCAATTTAACACTAGTTTTTTTAAGGTCACTGGCATAAACCAAGTTGAGTCACTGTGGATGACCATCTGTTTGACTATTAGCAGTTATTCCTTATCTGCATCTGATAATCCAACTGAAAACACTGAATCTGGGGTGGAAAATTTACTTTATTTTTGTTTTTTTCCCCCTACAAGCACCAGAAAAAGCAAACCAAATGCTGTGTCCCTTTGCAACTTTCAAACATTATCAATTTGCATTCTCAGCACATATCACGATGGTTTAATCACATTCACAGCAGTGTGAAAGGGCAAATCTGTTTATTTGTTTTTTTCCACGTGTCCCGTGGAGTAAAAACATAGATTCCTGACTAGTCATTTCCTTTCACACAGGGCAGGAACAGACAGTACATGCATGTATTTGCAGCATGGGTAGTAATCTCAAATCAATAATTTCCCCAAACCTTATGAAACAGCATGTTGTCAAAAATGACCAAGTTTTAAATTCTTCTGTTTCAGTGTGTAACAATACACCGCGCTTGGTAAAGCAGCGTACCTTTGGGACAGAATCTCGGCTGATGACGGGGCTGAAAACAGAGTCCACCAGAAACTGGAGGACCATGCCAGTCCTCCTGGATCCACCCTCATAGGGAAGATCTTTGATGGCTCTGAGTACCTCCTCAAGGGAATTGTAGTCTGTCAAAGCTATCCGCATCCTGCATTGACAAAGAAAAGCAAAACAGTATCAGGTAGAAACATTTTTTAGACCTTAGAACTTTGACATAAATACAAAAGAGCAAGACATCTTTACCCCAATTGATTATTATTAGTAACCACTATTATTTTACATACACACCTAGAAAAAAAAAGTTGCCATATTCCATTGCTTGTTTTTAGATGATTAATTATGAAATGAAAACGTGGTAAAGGCAGCTGAGTCAGGTTGATGGCAATCTGCCACACAGGTTTGTGCGATGTGTTTCTATTTGATAAAACTGTGCTAAGCTCAGGTCTGACTTCTACCTTGGAACATCTCCAAAGACAGTGACTCCAAAGCGGACCCCCTCCGCTCCGACCGCACTGTTCTGAAAGGAGGTGATGATGGCTGAGAGGAAGCTTTTGACTCTGGAAAAGCCTGTGTGACCCACACTCCAGGACACATCCACCAGAAACACTATGTCTGCCTGCACCACTGTCCTGCATGCTGAGGAGAGACCACAGGATGAATTAGAATGTGTACAGACACAGGTACCAAATACATGCAAAGTGTGAAGACATGTAAGACATGCAAATGCATCTTTATTAAAGTGGTTACTTGTTTATGTTTTAAAAAAATAATTTACTTTTAGATTATTCAAAATATTTAAAACAAAAATTGGATTCATACTACTCCATTACCTAGTCAGCGACAAGGACTCATCCATCACAAACAGATAATGGTATTCTTATTTCCCTGAAGGTGAATTTCCAGGCTTCTCGAAATGCCTCCATTAATTTATCTTTATATGTGCCCCTTTGAAACCTCAAAATCACTGATTTGGCTTCCTAAAACTTAATTGTGTTCTATTCCTACACTGACCACCAGATGGCAGTCTCGTTCCATCACGCTGACGAGCTTCCTTTCATTTGTTTCTGTCATGCAGCCAGAGCCTCACACAAATCCCCATGAATTTTTAATGAGACAGAAGTGAGCCAAAGAGACTATCAATATTCTGAGCACTCCAGCAATAAAACTTTAGTACAGAGATGAGAAACGCTTAGAATAATAAGGTAAACACACCCAAAATCAGGGTCAGTACCCTTGCCCAAGCAAACAAACGCATTTAACATAAGAATCTGCTGGGTTTGATGGGATTTAGATGCTTTTTTGAGCAAACTGGTGCACTGAATACATGACACTCACACTTATTCACACACACACACACAATCTGCTGTGTCTGCAAACATGTTGTAAGTCAATATTCTGGTATTACATATGCAATAAACCAAAGTGACAACAGCACTGATTAGGCTAGTGAATAAGAGATAGGTACCTCTGATTGGTCTCTAAGTGATAAGTGATTCTCTGCTGGCTTCTATTTCATTATCAAGCTTTCTCTCCTCTATTATCTCACCCTTCTTCCTTTGGCTGCAATCCCAGGATTCACTGGGGGTGACATATGTCTCCAGCCCAAAGCAGCCTAACATTATGTTCCTCCTCACACACCTATACATCTCTGGCCATACACCAAGGAAACAAAATATCACTGAGAAAAGCATTTTGGAGGCTTCTAAAGCGCTATTATCTTTGGAAGCCATAGTATCATATATTCAGCGATAGCAGATCTATTAGTGATGACTTAAATCACTGATGCACTTTCAAAAGATAAAACAATTTTCATGCTTTCCATCCCAAGTTGCGCTTTGTATAAGCAGCTGCCCACCCTATAATAACCATGTGGCTTTTCCATTTACCGAGATGCATTTCATACTCGACAGATTTCTGTAAATGCACAGAAAACATGGTGAAGACTGAGCAAGGAAGCAGCAGGAAGCTGGTGTCTGTCAGACAGACACAGACTGTGATGGAAAACAAGATCAATTATCCAGAAGTTTGTCTGTCTAGGCTGGCAGGCGAGATCGACATGCCCAGGATAAGGACGCAACACATGCTGAGGGATTAGGAATGGTTTTCTTGAAGGTTATCAATGTTGATATCTCAAAGGTTGCATACACCTTGGTGTTGGACCACCACTGATTTACACATTAGATGTAGCCCAGTGGCTTTGAGCATATGCTGCAGAAAATCCTGCCAAGAAAGAAACACCCTTAGAAATACTGATGCATTGCAACAGATCAACATCCGAGAGCATGAGATGAAACACATCAGAGAGCACACATCAATAAAAATACAATTAACAATAACACGTATTGTGGTACAAAACATGGTTAAGCACACAGGTGACAGCAGGAAATAGAGACTATAAAGACCATTATAGGCCTAAGGGCCCTTTGTATCATTGGATCATCAGTCATTGTGGCAGCAGGGTAACATTTTTTCATGGTCTCCACCAAATAATGAGATTAAAATCGTGCTTTTTATATTGCATTTTCCCAATGAGCCAGTTGCTAATTTTTTAGTGCATGCTGTTTGGTGTTGGGCAGGTATTCACAGTGAGTTTGTCATAGCTTATTTAATGAGAACAGCTGCTTACTGCTGCAGAAAAGACAGCTGGCAAAAGTGGCTCAAACTGCTTCTCTCAGTAACTTTGTGGGCTGTAAATCACGGAGGTAAAAGAGGCTACAAAGCTCTATGATGCTGAAAAGTTTCAAAGTTAAAATTATCTGAGTGTTTCTCACAACGAGCAGTTTCTCTCCATCATCTGATTTGTTGCTTGTATAGAATATATTATTCAATGATGAACCTGTTCCTGCATTTATATTATGAAGCACGAGTCCTTAAGAAATATGATGGGTTATCAATTAACACAATACAGTAAATAATAATAAACAATAATAAGAATACATTTAAGGCTGTGCACAGGAAGCATAGCCTCAAATATATTCTTGGGCTATTTATAACCTTCCATAATTCTGCCCAACAACTTTACCAATCATTTTCTGCCAATCACACTCCAAGTGGAGGAAGCCTAACTCTTGATTGGCTGATTGACCTTTTGGTGACATCCAATAGCACCTGAAGCTGGAGTACTGTATCTAGGGGATGGGTTTGACAGGATAGCTGCGAGAGTGCTGTACTGTACATGAGGCCAACAGATGTTTAAATTCCCTGACTAGACAGAGTCTGGAGAGAAACTGTAGCCGGGCTAGTGTCTGCCCCGTGTACCAATCCAGGTGTGGAGATTTAATGATGGAGTACTCGCACAGACTCTATTCATTGAGCACCTGCCCTTTCCTTGGCCTGATCATCCAACCTGTCTAATTTATAGATCTGTGCGCAAAGCTAACAATCGGACACATGGCTGTGGCTCAGAATAATAAGTGCCTAACCCTTTTTTTTAAAAAAAATGGAAAATGAGATGAAGAAAAATGACTGCAAACATGAGTCACTGACTTAAATAAATCAATCATCAAGTAACCGAGTGGGTGGAAAAAGTAGGAAAGAAAGTCGATGTGCTATAGGGGAAGGGCAATTTCAAGCGAATTAATAAATTAGGTAAGAATGTGGTATTCAGGTTTCTAAATGTCACAGCTTACCTTCAGCTTGTGCTGCAACACTTTGATGAGCAAGAGAAAGGGACAGCAGAAAGACCCACACAGAAGAACGGCCCATACTCTTCTTCGCCTCGTCTTCCCCCTTCAGTCACCTGCTCCTCCTCCCCGGTCCTTCTCGTCACAAATCCGCTTCCCAAATTACACTTTAAAATCATCAATTCCACCTCTTCTTTTCTTCTATCTAAAAATATGCAGATGAACAAAAAGAAGAAAAAAAGTAATTACAGGCCCTTAAAGATAAAACATAATCAGCCTTTTTTTTAAAAAAAAAATTGTGAATGACTTTTAACTCTTTTGCGGAAGTCAAGCTTTTGCTGCTTCCTGTAAATAACACACAAAGACGAGTTCAACAGCGAAGTTCTGGCCTACACAAGATCGGCATACTAATGCAATCAATACATCCAGGATAGCTTTCATACCATATCACCCATGAACTTGGATGTCTTCTTATACAATTCCATGTCTGTTGCATCGCTGGCCTTAATTAGAGCATAATCTCTCCCATTATTGTTATATGTACAGGTGCAGACAGGAGCCTGCCCTGTAAACAGTTTTATAATAAATTCCACTGATGCCAAGGAAATAAAAGCATCAAAGGGGCTTTTAAACTGTCCAATAAGGACCCGGTGATTTAAAACACTTTTGGGGAAGCGTAAACAAAGATGATCATCTAATGTTATTATATTGAAAATATACTGTAGCTGTCTTACAAGGCAGAATGTCCTCTAAACTCAACCTACAGGTCGGGATAAATGTGTAAAATTATTTTTCATTCTGTTTAGTGAACCATGTACCATTTTTACAGGTACAAACGTTACACGAACCTTGAAGATGCAACTCAGCATTACAACACATTTGAACTCCCATAAAGCAATGAATTAGGTCAAAACAGACACAGGAAAAGCCGGTCATAAATGGAGTGCATTGGTAAATGGACTGTGTTTACTGTATTTAGCGCTATTCTAATCATAATGACCTCTTAAAGCTTTTAATCCAGTCAGTCTTCTAGATGTTTACTTGCTTTGACATACAATTACCGTGGCTTTGAAAAAGCGCATTGGAAAAGCACAAAAACACAATTTAGTAATTTCTAAAGTCAAGATGCAAACATTGTGATTCTCTTTTAATGGCATATATTTCTATCATTATAAAAAGATCTTTTGATGCTTTTTTGTCTCCGGCTGGAAGCCAGTTGGAGTCCTGCTGTTATACATGTCAAAAGGTTTTTTTTGCAAGGCTCAGTGTGATTAAAAAAAGTACATCCTCATTGCTTCAATAGGAACTAAGAGTCAGCCAAGTCCAGACCTCAATCTGATTGAAATGCCTTAAAAACCTCAATGAACTGAAGCAATGCTGTATAGAAGAGTATGCTACAGTCCCCCCACAATGACGTGACAGACCGATAACACTGAATTGAAAACGATTACTTTAAAGTTATTGCTACTTAAGGTGGTTCTACCGGATTCTGGTTTATACTTAGTTTTGACATGACTCTGTGCTGTCCTGTAAACATCTAGCTTTTTTTCATGTGACTCCAGAGAATGAGAAACAAAATAAAATTTGCACCGTAGCTACAGCATTCAGAAGAAAAACTGCCAAAGTCTAGATTTCAGTGGGTGAAAGGCAACCTGAGTACAGATGGTCTTTGTTAGTATTTCAAATAAATTGTTGCAGGATAGGTAGATTTTAGATGGATGGAGTCTCACAAGTGAAAACACAAGCATTCTTCACAGCTATCTAGATAGAGGGAGAATAATAGTTTTCCATGAGAGTAAACAGAGGCTCCGTAGTGCTCTGGGATACAGAAAATCCTTCTCTTATCTTTCTTGACCACAAAAACAGAACGCCTGATTCTCATTTGTGAGAATCAGGCGTTTATGTTAGCTGCTTTATTGGAATGGAAGTGGTAGGCTGTATAGGCGAGTATTCTGAAAATATTACTGAAGTTTCTTTCCTGCATTTGAAGTGCTCAGTTAAAAAGTGGGTGAGTCTTCCCCTGCCTCCTACTACTTGATGCGTCACACATCCAATCTCTTCTCTTCAAACCATGGAATTTCTCCACCCTATGGAGACCCAGGGCTCCGTTTCTTTCCACATTCACCACACATACACCAGAACAGTGACAGATTTATATTGAGGTTAATCCCCCAAATTCATTCCTGTACATAACAAAGTATGTACAAAGTATTTCTAACCATGCACCTGTTGCATTGTCACTGCTACTTTCCGACATGCCACAGCTTCATTAGGCTGGAACTCACTCATTGCTTCTGGCAGTAAGTGTGCTGAGTCACATTTTTTAAAACCAATAATATTTCATGTGTCTTCAGTCTTTTGTTCCAGGATGCACTGAAAACCTAATTCAAAGGGAAAAGTATATCACTGCAAAGATGAGAGGAACAATTGGATCTGTCAGCTAAAACCCTTGATATCATATAGAAAGTGATTATACTTTAGGTCAGGATAAATGACTAATGCGTTTAAAGTTTTCAACTCCCAGCTACTCCCAATGTGATGGAGACGGAGCAACAGTTTAAGGCTTTAATTTAAACCACCTCCAACCCATGCAAAGATTTTAGGCATATCATCATCGAGACAATCATCAAGACAATCCTCGCATCCAAATGAATGCATGGGTGAATTTACTCATTCACAGCCAACTACTGTAGTGTCTGGCTTGGTTCACTTCCCAAACCTCAACATGATACAGGCATTATTCAGCCAGAAGGAGATTGACTCTGCAAAATGCGTTTCACACAGGATACTATTATGCTGCTACTACTAAAGGTTTTTGGGCACACATGGGAGCGAGTCCTCCCCAAATAAGAGCAACTGAACATACAGGCTTGATTAAGAATTGCTGCGCCTTAACATACATGTATTCTTAGTTTGTTTACAGTTTGGATAAGATTATTATGGATCCCACGCAACAAAAAAATCATGATACTTGTCCTCTCGACCTCCTTGATCTTGCTATTTATAACACATCCTAACACTGCATTACTCTAGCGCTGCGTTCTTACACTGACCCTTGCTGGGAAAATATACTCTATAAATACATCTGCAAAATTGATATTTCTTTCAGTGAATATCTTCAAATCATTCTTATCGTTATCCCCTCATTTACACGGTAAAAACAGAAAGCTTTGAAGAGCATACTTCAGTGACAGGAGAAAGATGGGGAATCGGGGCCAGTGTCATGGTCCTCGAGTCCTCCCGGTTGGCTTGCTCCTTTCCTTCTTCTTCTTCTCTCCCTCTTGTGCTCTCTCTCGCTACCTGTTGTCCTTATTAACCACACCCTGTGTTTTAGAGGCAGGTCTTCTTGTTCTTTGAAGCGCTAGCTTGTGCTGGAAACTGTGGCCCAAACTACCTTGGAGCTTCTGCTACTGCTGGATTTACAGCTGACTTTTCCTGTTTCAATATGTCACCATAAATAAACGCACTGAACTTCATCTGAGTCTGCATTGTGAGTCCATCCGAAATCCCCTCCATGACAGCTCACTTGCAGCTGTTAATGGGCTTGTTTGTCTTCCCTTTTGGAACCACTTCTACATGCAACACAGCAGTCCACGTCTCTGAGGTTGCAATCAAGCCAGGATACTTCACTTCCAACATCGCTGCATTCACCCCTTGGTCATTATTTGATTATTTATCAATAGACAACATGGTTGTGTGCCCTACTCGGACAAGATGGTTAAGTTCAGGAAGAACTTTGGCTGCAAAGATTTCTTCCTTCTGAGTCCTGATGCTTCTGAGCCCACTCTTTCTACTGGCCCACTATTGGAAAGAACTAAAATTGTTAAAGTACAGAAATATCCCATGCAGATATACCCATTAGTGGCTGAGATTAAAACCGTCTGAAAACATGAATTGGGGTGTGCATTATCTCCTAATCATCCTCACCTCAATACACAAATCCTCACGTCTAGTGCAGTTTGAAATTGGCCAGCATCTACCCAGACACCTCCACTTGTGTAAAAAGCAATGGAAATCTTAGTTTGCTATTATTATTGTTATAACTTTTAATCTAAAAGACTTTGAAAAGAGAATGAAATCCACCTACAGTGAAATCTAACAATAAAAACCTACAATCAGCAAATAAGGAGACTAAATCTTGCATTTAATTCACCGTGGCACTAAAAAGTTTGCAGTGCATCAACTTACCATCATAGCGCAACACATTTAGCACTTTAATGCTCGGCTAGAGAAAATTGTGTTGTGTTTTACATTAGGTTGCTAATCGATACACTCTTTAGAAAGGATTGTGCATGTGTAGCCTTGTGTGAGTACTGTATAGGCATGTGTGAGTTCATAAGCATAACATCAAAGAGAGACCTGTCTTCACTCAGTGACTGTGCACGAGATGGAAACAATACACATTTCTTTTGGCTTTAAACACTGGCAGTCCATCCATCCATCAAGCTAATTCACAAGCTTTAAAGCTTACCCCATGACAGCATATTTCAACTATAAATGTATATAACGATAACATAAAAAAATTAATCAGATCAATGTGAAACAATCTAAATTCCAGAAAATTCCTCAGTGTGATTTGACCATCTGGTGTGACTAAGCCAGAATGGCTGAAGGCTGAATAGTTTACAACCTCTGCAGATGGAAGTGAGAGCTGGCAGGCTTAAACTGTAATATAACACAGCCAAAAAAACTACACTCTCCCACTGGCTGCCCCCTCACATACCAATGCAGATCTGAGATCTGTCTCTGCACGTATCTTCTTATTACTGAAGTGAAGGGAGGACAAACTCACACTGTGTTGTGATGAATGGCTGCCGGTGCAGTACACCGTTAGCATAGACTATTCATCAGTCATCATCATCCTCGTTCTTTGGAATTCTCAAAAAGACTGCACGTTTATAAAAGTTGTGAAGAAGCAGAACGTGAAAGTCTTATGATGGTTTTGCAATGGTGAAATTATTTTATAAACTTTGTCTTTTAAGCCTGTGAAAAGTTGACAGAAGTTTTCTGGGAGAAAACGGGAATCCATATTCAGCAATTTGCCCAAAATCTACTTCAGCGTTCACTCAAAGTTTATGATAAGAAAATTAAAGCATGACCAACTCCTTCAAAGATTGTAGGAGCCAAGATCAAATGATCTGAGATACATTCTGGCATCAGCATGCTAATATCCTCACACTGATCATGCTAACCTGCTGTTTATCAGGTACTTGCAGCTTTCAGCACTCTTCAACACAGCCTAAACTCTCTTAGGCAGCTTTCTTGCAATTTCTTTAAGTAGTCTTCAGGAATAGTTCTCCAGACTTCTTGAAGGCTTTGGATGTTGGCTGGCTTTCATTTCATTCTCTTTAAAGATCATCTCACACTGCTTCAGTAATGTTGATGTCCAGGCTCTGGGGAGGCCAATCCATGACTGATAGTATTGCCATTGTGTGGTTTTCTATCCAGGTATGCTTTTACTGCATTGGCAGTATGTTTGGGATCATTTTCATGCTGATAATTGAAGCTTTTGTAAATCAGATGCTTTCTAAATGGTACTGCATAGTGGATCAAAATTTGATCTTCTCTGATTTGACAAGGTCCCCAACACAACTGGCTGAAATGCATCTCCAAACTATGACAGAGACTCCACTGTGTTGTACAGAGGTTTGTAGACACTCACTGTTGCACCTTTTTGCTGACACCCTCTGTACCATACATTTCAAATTTGGATTCATTACTCCATAAGATCTGCTGCCATAGACTTTCTGGGTAGTTCTTGGGTACAGTAATTTGTGATACCTCAGCCATTTTTCCCTGTTTTCCTTTCTCAAGTATGGCTTCTTGGCAGCTATTCTTCCACCGAGATCATTTCTGATGAGGCTTCAGTGAACAATAGATGGATCAAGTGAAGGGCCAGTCAGGTCTTTGCTGTATTTTTTCCAATTTCTTAAGGACGTGACTTTCAGATACTGTTCATCTGCTGTAGAAACAACCCGGAGAACTGCTCAGGAGCACTTTTAAAAATGACAAGAAAGTCTGGCTCCTGGGAATCAAAATAATAAGATATGAGTGGGAGCTCAGGACTTTTGCACAGTCCTGTATTTCTACAAGTTCTGCAATCAAAAGCTGTGTTCAGATACGAGAACGATGCAAGGTGCATGTACATAGATGCAGGGATTACAAACACCGTGCTACACTCAAGAAGAAAAAAAACTTTGATTTTCTGTGTGAGGCTTTTAGTTTATCACTGCCCCGAAAGGATTAAATAATGTTTCCAAATGAAGTTTACTGTCCCTGGCCCTTATACCCCCTCTATGTTCCCTATCTCTATTTCTCACTCACACATCATATGCCTGCAAGTCTAACTGCATGTCAGCTATTTTTACATAATGGCATTTTCCACCTCACCACTTCACAGGATGGATTATCCTTGTAGGTGGGAACTGGTGACAGTGAAAAGACACACACACACACAGAACTCCATTTTATGATAACAGTTGTCTTTGGTGCAACCAATACATCGTTTCTATAGCTAATTTACACACTAATAAAGCCATGGACTCTCATGCACACCTCAAAAGCTGCGCTATGTCTTAATATCTCTTTGCATTTGCACTCAGCCAACACAGACATGTCTACGCATGGAGGGAAATCATCATGCATTCATTTTACATAGTTTCCTCTCCTGACAATGTTCTCACAAACAACCTGGTATGCTCTTTGTTATTCATGATACACAAGGGTTGACATGACTATCAAGTGTATGACAGCTTCTTTTTATGCTCCTATTGAGCCTGAATATGTAAAATCTGCCGAAAAGCACAGCGGTCATGCAAAGACAAACAGACAGCCAAGCATGCAGGACATTGGCACTGCATGGGGATGTGTGTATGTATAAGTGAGTGCTCTTTAACAGAGGAGAATGTCCATTCACGGCAAATAACGTGTCTGATGAGCATTGATATTAGACAAGTTAAGCTATTAAAGAAAAATTTTACTGGAAAGAGCAGCAGTAATGGCTCAATATAAAAGGTTCTGGCCCGAGTCCAGACACTTACGGTGCAACAAGGGTATCTGGGCAGTTAAGAATTCAAAACTACCCTGGAAAGCACCATATTAAAAGGCAGTTAAAGTAATGGATTTTCACTGTTGCCCTGGGCCCATGCATTTTCACTTACCAATACACACAAGTTATTATCTTCCAAATCCAGGTGATCTGTTGAGGGCCAGAAAAGGAAAAGCGCCCCCTAAAAATGCATATTAAAAATCTTCATCCAAGTCAGGCAAAAACAAATGTGGATTTTATGTTGTATCCTTGTAGAGGCAGTTATTGGAGGCTAAATCAGCAGGTGTGTGTATCTATATGTCTGTATCTGAGTGACAGAGAGGGGTAGGCGTGTAAGTGTGAATGAATGAAGCAGGCTTTCTTTCCTGGGCTTTGCTGAGGCACAGAAAAGTTTGGGAAGAGGGGTGGGGGTGACGCTGCAGCAACCTGTTGGCTCAGAGGGAGAGAGAGACAGGGAGGTAAAGATATAGATGCATACTGAAAGGCGATGGTTTCTGAGGCGCTTTGACCCTGCTGCATTATTAGTTTTGTTTTGCTTGTGTGTAGCATGGAAGTCCGTGCACAGACTGCCAGGCTCCCACCTGAAGGTGACAGAATAATTCGCAAAGTAAAATGGTGTTAAGTAGTTGGAGATTGAATCTTGTCTGAGTCAGGACTGTGAAAATCAACCAAAAACTGTCTTGACGGCAACAGAGTCAGTCCATGAGCGGCTTCTGCATGTCAGGACAAATAATATTCAAAATCTGACACCTAGTGCTGTGTAACATATTTCACTGCTTGTTTCTTTTGGGAGCATTTCAGTTTCACAGAGTAAAACAATCCATAGTGTGATTTTAGCAAAAAATGTACCCTGAATCTGCACAACATTCTATTGATCCTATTAGTTCATTATGAAACATCAGATAAACAAAACACAACATGATAAAAGTGCATAACACAGGTATGGTTAGATCGTTGAACCATGAGTTGCTTCAAGCGATACGCACAGACCTATCATCAAAGGCTATCAAGGCTATTGCTTCCCAACCACGAATCTCCTCAAAACAGAAGGGGGAGGATAAGAGAATAAATCTATCATGTTTTTACAAGCCCCTCCCATTTGTGTGTGAGTCAATGTGTGTGTGTGTTGTGTACCGGTATGTTGACGGTCGTTTGGGTCATCTTTATGGACCCCAGGAATGTGGGTTTAGTCCGCTGTCAGTCTTGGCATGCTGTAACTCAACACTCATACTGTACTCTTAAGGCGGAGCTCATTCAGATAATAGTCATGAGAGGTGGTACGATGTATCTATGTAATTTAACTATTACAAACCATTCATTACTGCCTGACACAAAGTTGCAAAATTACAGTGGCAGTTCAAGTAATTTCTATCTTTTTACATCCATAAACAGCGTATTCGTCACCACTGCAAGACTTCCAAATAAATACTTTTGCAGTTGTTGTGACGGGATGGTAGAAATAGTACAAACATGCAAACAATGACTCATCTGATGCAGCTGCAAGATCGTGGAAACATTACGCCAATGCAGAAGAAAAGAAAAACTGCAGTTCCTTATTTAGCCACTTGAGGCTGACTCCATAAGTGAGTCAATCTTTATAGGCTCCAGTGTTAAAATGACCGGCTCGTAACAGCAACATAAATGCATATACAATTTTTTAAATGTTTTTTTTTTTTTTAATTTTGGCTTCTGTAGCCAGTTTTTATCTTAGTGAAAACTGTGAGTTGATAACTCACCTTTTAAAATATAGTAAAGCTTAAAAAGTTGCATTATCTGGACTTGTTTGCTTTGGGTGACAGTCGTGTGCAGTGTTCGCCAGTGTTCAGACACTAATGAGTCAGCTGCTCGTGTATTTGTCTTTTAAGTTTGTTTTTTGCTAGCCGATGTCACAGTGATTATACAGATCCAGCAGAAGCATTAGCCAATAACTCCTCAGATCTTTCTTTTATCTAAACACAGCTCTGTTCATTTTTAAATGAGGGCCAGAATGTTAAACTGTAGGTTCTGGGCAATCCCAGTCTTCTTGGCAGTGATCTTCAGTCCAGTTTTTGCAATGCATGCTGTTGCTTATGCGACAAAAGGTTGCTGTCGTCTGCAAAGTTGAGATCTTTAGTTTGCTTGTTAAGCATTTACTGGATCCCAGTGTTGTTTTCTGCAGTGGTAGCTCTCATGATCCAGTCTATGGCAAGAAGGAAGATGGTCAGCAAGACCATGCAACCCTGTCTCACCCCGGTTCTTACTGTGTCAGCTTCCCATTGTGGATTGCTTGGCAGGTGGAATCCTCATACAGTTTTTGGATTATGTTGATAAACTTGTTGATATTCTATCATCAGTGGTCTTGCCTGCTGCCTTGGATTAGATGGTTTTCATGATTTCCATCTTAGTGGGTGGATCAGTGTTCACGTATAGCTGTTCAGTAGCTGGAGGGATGTCCGTGGTGGATGGATCAAGTTGACTGCAAAGTGTTCCAGTGCAGTTCATACATAAAAACATAAAAATGATTTAATTGGAGGTCCATCCCAAAATTCCAAAAAGTTGGGACTCTATATAAAATGTTGATAAAAACAAAATGCAATGATTTCGCAAAAGTATATTTTATTCACAACAGAACACAGAAAACATATAGAATTTCGTGAAAAATAATTTTGATTTTGATGGCAAGATACACATCTGAAAACGACTGGGGCCAGGTTTAGCATTGTGCAGCATGACCTCTTCTTTTAACATCAGTCCATAAATATCTGGAAACCGAGGAGACGGGTTTAATATAGCATTTAATATAGCATTTTAGCTGCTCAACAGTCCTGGGCCTTCTTTGTCATATTTTTCATTTCATAATGTGCCAGATATTTTCAGTTGGTGAAAGGTCTGGACTGCAGGTAGGCCATGTCAGCACCTGAACTCTTCTAATACAAAGTCATGCTATTGTAATAGATGCAGAATGCAGTTTAGTATTATCTTACTCAAATATTCAAGGCCTTCCCTGAAAGAGAAGCTGCTGGGAGCACATGTTGCTCTAAAACCTGTATATACCTTTCACCACGGATGACACCTTTTCAGTTGTGCAAGCTGCCAGTTTCAAAGGCACTAATGCAATTGTTGTGACAAGGTCATACCATCAGAGATGCACATTTTTGAACTGAGCACTGATAACAAGCCAGATGCTCCTGCTCTTCCATCATCCATATATTCCAAAAAAAAAGATTTTTAGATTTGGATTCGCCTGACCACAGAACAGTATCTAAATTGCCTCAATCCATTTTAAATGAGCTTTGGCCCACAGAAGATGGCAGTGTTTCTGGATCATGTTCACATCTTTTTCTTAAGTATTTGTCCATGTAAAAGTCATCATACAAGATCTTCTTTCTTGCATGCTCGGCACTAAACACCGCTCCTTTGTATTCTTGAAGAATCCACCAATCGTGTAAAATACAGGCTTTAAAAAGGGAATCCATCTTTGCGAGCGATGATATTCTAACGTAGAGTAAAGGGAGTTACATTCTAGTTTGGCCTGAGGGCTGTCTGAGCTACACACTGGCCTAATGTTGACCCTGAGCACACGGCAAGGAAGTTGTGGGGACTGCATCAATCAGGACTACTCTGACTAGGCAGTGTCGGTATGTGTCTCTGCATATATCCTTGTACATAATGGAGTTCCTCTGACACTGTAAAATGTAAAACTCCAGCATGAAGAGAGGCCTCTACCGCTAATGTTAATATTAATTTAACTTTGGTGTTCCAGGAGAATAAATCCTAAAAGCTGACTACATCAACAACTCACACTGTAAGCTTCCTCAAATATTAAAGACTTTACAGTCTTGATACCTTCCTTACCACTATTACATCATGGCTGAATGAGCCCAACTGTCTTTCATCAGCAGGTGTGATTAGAAATAAAAGCTGTTTTGGACTTGTCGGGGGTATTCAAATGGGGAGTATTAACCAGCCTTGTCTCAGCTAATCGCACTCCTTCTGCAAGTGGGCCTAAATCCCCCCCAAGTCACAAGAGGTGCTGGCATGAAAGTGCGCTTTGATTAAATTTACGCTGTAGGCTGACCGGAAAACAATCATGTACACTGGGAGTCGAGCAAAAGAATAAAGAAAGAGAGTCGGAGGAAAGCACAGCAAATTAACAAAGCCATCAGGAGTTCAGAAGAAAGGGTGTGTGGAGTTACGATAAGATGTGTAGGTGAACTGTGAGTACATATGGAAGGTAATAAAAGTGTGCACACAGACACTCAATTAACTAAATGTATATGTTTCTCTGTAGTTCATTCAGTAGGAGCCACACTTCTGTCAGCGCACTACAAATATCAATCATGGCTAATCAAATCCCTGGATTTACAAGAGCTTCTTTAAAAGAGGGATTAAACTCATGTTTCAATCCGTTCTTCTTGAAATGAGAAATAGGTCAAATTAAAATCTTTTGTAACAATTGTCTTTTCTAAAGGCCATATCGGCTCTGTAACTACTGTGTTAGTGCCAAGGCCACTCCCAATATGTGAAATAGAAGTGAACATAATTACCTTTTAATATTCTTTTTGAAAGCGCCTTGGTCATCAACCATTCATGCCTCGTGGCAGCTTTTCAAGGAGCTTCTACTTCTAATTTGATAAAATACACATTTAATGCAGTTCTGAAATCTTCATTTCTCCACCTCCTTTTCTCGCTCCACTGGCTCCATCACTGAAGTTATGAGAATCAAACATCGCTTTAGCCGCTGGTTGTAAGGCACCCCTTTAATTGCGCAATTTCTCACGTAGCACTTTAATTATGTTCCGCTGAGGGTTTGAGTTGAAATTCAGATTTTTTTTTTTCTTTTTACAGTGTTCAGTTTTAATTGGTGGCTATTTTACAGCAGCACCATTAGTTAGAGCTCAGAATGGTGGTGAGCAAGTTTTTTTCCCTCTTTTTTTTTTTAATAAATGTATTAGCAACTGTGACCAAAACTTTGACCACCTACATTTTAGTATATTTTACAATTACATTTTGAGAACCAGGACATATCACCTGCTGCGCTAGTGTGAAATCAGCATCTGAGGCGTGTTTTCACCATGCTGCTATTTCATTTGCTTTCCTGCCTCCTTTTGTGTGGCATTAATGTAATTATTGATAGGCTGACAGCGTGAGACGTGTCAGACAGATTTGATGCTCGTATCAGTTTCTGTTTAATGCTGTCAGCGTTGGCACGTTTGTTGGAGGTTCACACCAGGAAGATGGGCAGCCTTTCTTTGGCCGGAGGCTAATGCAATTTTGACTCACATCCATAAGCCATACAAGCTGGGCAGAGTGCCCACTGCTGCCAACTACAAAAGGTCTGCTCTGTGCCAAGCCTTTTAGCAGTACAAACATACGTACAAACACATGCACGCATGTACACACGAGCCTGAGATGCTTGCACACAGAAAAGCCACAGGGTGACAAAACA
Source organism: Bujurquina vittata (assembly GCA_015106715.1). Taxonomy (NCBI): domain Eukaryota; kingdom Metazoa; phylum Chordata; class Actinopteri; order Cichliformes; family Cichlidae; genus Bujurquina; species Bujurquina vittata. Next base: position 31,338 of record VUQK01007569.1, on the reverse strand, counting down.
CAGATAAAAGCACAAGGCCACACATACACATCCATACCCTTTGTGCGTGCACATGCAGCTTTCGGCTCTCACAGATAGTTTTTGTCATGATAAATTCATTTCGTAAACAGTGCGACTTCCTGCCACAGACTGAGATATGGGCTGTCATGGCAACAGAAGGAAACAGCGGTCGCAGGACGATAGCTGGTTTGTTGGGACAAGCCACAGCAGAGCAGAGGATTGAGATGCAGCAGAAGTCGGGGCTCATGGAAATAGTGGTGTGAGTGTGTGTTCAATTACCGCTCTGAAACTGACAAAGACTGTCAAAATAATGAACCAAAGCAGCCGCCACACTTAAGAAGGCAGAGTGTCAGAGTAAAGTCAATATTCGACATTAAAAGAAAACTGGACTTTAATACAGTTGGTACGACAATACTGATAAAGGTCTCAACAATGGTTATGTTGTCATCATTTGTGCACCCTTAACTCAATTTATCACAGCTGATGTTCCTCTGTGTGCTCTCCAGCCATAGCTGACTGAGCACTGGGCTCACTTTACTACATTTAATTAAAATACAGCTAAATGCAAGATGCTTTATGTAAAATGCATTTGCATGTAAGCCTCCCAGCTCTGATGCAGACAGGACTTGTCACACTAAAAATGCCTTGATCTCAAGTTAGGTAATATTCACTGCTGTTTCTAAAATTAAGCTTGTAGTTATTAACTAGAGACCAATTTAGAACTGGCTTTATGCACTTCATAAAATGTTAGTAGCAGAGATGTGAAAATCAACCAGCCAGGGGCAGGAATCGGCCAATTTCCAGCATTCTTGGCCCTGGCCGGTGACCGGCCAGTCAGCCTCCCATATGTGCGATTATGAGCCGGTCCATTTCATGCACGCGTAACACGTGCACAGCAGCAACACTCACAGACACATGCTGACAAGTAGTTAGCGTGGGAGTTCTGCACTGTGAGTGAAGACACAAAGTAAGCTGTGGGGGGTGACCAAAACGAAAAAGCAAAACTAATCAGGCACTTAAATCACCCAGGTGAACACGGACGTGTTAAAGAAGCCGACAAAAGAAAAGTGGCCCAAGAGCTCAGTGCCAGCCAGAAACCAGCAGCCTCGGTATGAGCAAAGGCTCAAAGCAGCAATGAGGAAACTCATGGAGACAAGTGAAAAAGAGAAAAGCGTTGATGTCCTGTTATCAAGCGCAAACATGCTGGAAAGTAATGCAAGTAACTTAAATCTGCTGCACCTGCTTCTGTTTGCAAAGGTAAAATATGTCAGGTAAAGGTGTGTGCACAGGAACTCATGTCCAGTTAACTGTTTTGCAGTAGCCGAGCACTATTTTTTCAGCTGCTTAGGCGAGAGAAGATCCTGTAGCTTACTGCAGTTTGGGGGAAACTGTAAAGTTTCATAACCTCTTTTATTATGAAAATAATATTATGCAATAAAGAAAAGTTTGTTTCTGTTTGCATATGCTGTCAGTTACAGTTCTTAGAAGGTCACGTTTGCCTCTGGGCTTCATTATTTACTTGTATTTTGTTTCCGTCTGCTGCCTTCCCTGATCATGTTCAGCTGTGCCTTGCTCCCCTCCTGTTTCCACTTTGCCTGATTACCCTCATGAGCGTTTAAAGTCTTTCCTTTGTTCATTATCGCAGTGTCAGTTCCTTACCTTGCATGCAGTCACCATCTGGAGTTTTGTAACGGACTTTGTTGATTTGCCAAAATTTTACACCAACTTAATAAAAGGTGCATTTCATTCTCAAGTCAGTCTGCATTTGTGTTCTTTAACCTCCAATCCAAGACAGAGTCATCACAATCATCCGACAAACAGAGACTCAAACATAGATTCAAATTAGTGGGTGAACATGTGATGATGCAGAACAAATATTATTCGGCCACATGATTCTACAGTACACAAAATGCGACTGCAGAATATGTGAAGTACAGTCTATACACAAAGTCTTGAACACATTGTACATAGATGCTTCACGTGAATACGTGATTTTTACGACCTAGACAACTCCAGACGGTCAAAGAGGAGACAAGATACTAAGCAACTCTTTTGAATGCTTCAGGCACAAATAGAGGATATTCTGTCCGCCCGACTGAGCCTGTCACTCAGGAAAAAAGCATTTCTACTGATTGAAATGTTGTAATCATCTCCAGTATCACAGCTCAAGAGGAATATTACAGAATCAAGCCGCATGATGTCACGTTCAGCTTTCAAACGTCTCTCTTTGTTCACTTTATACTTCAGCACGCACACAGGATTGGACTGAACTTGTTTGAATAACATCTAGAGAGAATTTTAACTGTGAATATGAAATAATGATGCTTTGCTTGAGGGGGGAAAAAATCTTCAGTCCAAAAAAAAAGGAGATGAAAAAAAAAAAAGATAATCATTCTTTTACTTGCGTGCACCTTTAGCCCTTTTCTTGTTGCGATCTTTTTCC
>VUQK01007569.1:1371-12445 GCA_015106715.1 Bujurquina vittata | reverse complement strand
ACACTGTTTTTTTTTTTCTTCCCCCAGCCCCCCCCCAGCGTAAAACCCCTTCCCCCCCCCCCCCCCCCCCCAATCAAAAATGAGCATTGTTTAAGTACAAAAGGCCACAAAGCAAAAGTCCCTCCTACAGTCAATATAAACTGGAGCCTTGTGGGCAGTATGGATGTGTTCCTTCTAGTAAGCACAAAGAATGGCAAATTGACTATAGCTGCAGCTTTTATTTGCTGATGATCAATATTTTTTTTAAAGTGCTGATACTTGATTTTTTTTTCTTTTAGAGTGTAGATAAACAGGAGCACTGCGGATAAATTGCTGCTCAAAAGCAAACAACTTTGTATTTTATTTTACAAGATATGTATTGATTGTGGCTAATCGTTACCTTTGGATTGTTTTGAAACCTTTGTTAATACTGCATTTCCTATATGCTTGCTTGTATGCCAGTAATTACTGTTAATTAAGAAACTGGTTACTGTTACACAAACTGGGGACTATGCAATGTTATGTTAAATAAATATTAATATGAACCTTTCGTAAAGGATCTGGGGCTGCATCAGCTGATACACTAGGTGGGTCATGTGATCCCTGGCTGCCACCACATCCATAGGAGGATCATACTTGTTTACTGATGACACCTGGGAATTAAAGTTAACACGTCACAGAAGCAGCTCACACACCAAATTATAACAGAATAGATGCATTAGGTTTGGGTCATTCATTCTGGCTCCAAAAAATAAAAGCAGATTGATTAAACACATTTTTACTGCTCAGTGAACCAAATGCTATTATCTGTTATGTGTGTTCACACCTTTTCTTCAGCAGTGACTTTCTCTTGGTCCAGCACAGTTAGACGCTGAAGGAGGAAGATGACTGCCAGCTTGTAATCGGGTTGTTCCTACCAATTATATTCACACAGACAGCCTACATTGCAAACACCGATCTAGCCAAATACAGTCGGCAAAGTTGCTTGGGGAGTCAACATCGTCATCATCAACATTACATTTCCACACATTAGCAGCTTATCTCGTAGTCAAAAGCTTGGATGGTTACCTGCACAGGGTTTCCCAGCAGATTGAGGTCCCGTAACAGTAAAAGGTCGTGAACATGCCTACACTCTTGAATTTCACCGATCTGTGAGAAAAATGCAGTTTATACCTAGTTAGCCACGAAGGTTCATTAAGGTTTTGACAATTTTGTTCCATCGCACTGAGCTTTTGTGCACATTTCATTAATAAGTCAGGATGGCTTAAAGCGTCGATATCCCAGGTCACCTTATTCATTCTACTGAAATGTCTTCAGGTAACAGCATTACACATCCAACCAATCACACATCATGAAAATATAGAGTGTGTGACACTACAGCAGCTAACCCTCTCAGATTATTATCACCTGGAATTTCAAGTGACAATGTATTTGTTTTTGAACATGAAGCCTACTAGCATGTAAGACTGATGCTGATGCACACATTTCCTTCTGAAAAAACTCCCAGATCAATACCAGGTTTTTCTCCAGGTTGATGGAGCCTAGCAGGTGAAGATTCTGGAGGCCTGAAAGACTGGTGATGCGATTCTGAGACAAATCGAGAACCAGTAGGCTCGTCAGGTGTTCTAACCCTTCAATCCTCTCCAGCTGGTTCCCCCTCTGGACACAGATAGGGAGGGGAAAAAAAAGAAGAAGAGTGCATGATTTTCATTCATACACCTCCATCCAACTGTTCTTATTCACATACAGCCTCGATTCTCTCTAATAAATATTACGGACAGGTCACGGTCACTCTGTAAGGTGTCTGAACTTTCTTTCCCATCAGCACAGAGTTGAGTGGCAGGCCTGCCTCCTCTGACAGGTGAGGACTGACAGCCAAACAGCTGGCGTGGCGATAGCCCAGCACACCAGCTAACTGAAGAACAAGACCCGGGCACTCCTCTCTTGTCTGGATCCCCTGCCTGATTCTCACTCCATTCCACTGACAAAAGTTGTTATCTAGCCGTCTGGCCGCACCTCCGCCTACTCTTGCCAAGCATGTTGCCTGGCAGAGGGCTGATGTCAGTGGGGGTGGGTGACTGCGCTGCTCCCTTGAAGCTCTGGGTCGCCGCTGTGATGGGCTGCGTAACAGGCTGGCTGACAGTGCCATGCTGTTTTGGGAGGCAGCATGTGACGAAGAGGGGTCAGTAAAGGGATGAGATGGATGCTGGATGGGCAGGGTCTGCTTGAGTGTGTGTGTGTGTGTGTGTGTGCGCACTGAAACTGGTCCAGGCTCACTCAAAACACCAGCAGCTGGTCCCAAAGCAAATCTACAGAGAGGGGCAGGCACAGCCAGACCGATGGGCTGCTGACAATGAGGAAACACTGATAAAGGACATGTGTGCACACATACAAGCAGAAAAAGAGGCAGAGAGTGAGAAAGGGAGAAAGGGCCTGCTGCTGGAACATATGGTGATTTTCGAACAAGAGGCCAAGGTTGCACCGAAAATAAAAACGAGGCCAAAAACAAAGACATAAAGAGAAAACAGAGGGGAAGAGAAAAGAGGCAAACAGACACAGGTGAAATTGAGCATATATGTGTAAAATATGCACAATTTAATGCACAATGTAAGCATGACAGCGGGCAATCTCATGCGTAGCAATACCATACATCCGCAAAGAAGTAGCGCCAAAAGAGCAAAGGAAGACTTAAGAGCGCAGTTTAAAAAGCATATTTATAAAATATCTACATATGAACTTCCAACTTCTATATATAGAGAAGAACCTACAAGGCAGAGGTGTGTGAGAGGTAGACTGCCCAAGCCACTGATCTTCGAGAGCTTGTTGTGCGCCAGGCTGAGATGGGTGAGCCTGCAACATTGCTCGAGACCACTGATCTCACGAAAGCTGTTGTCTGAGTAGGGGCATGTTAAGAATAATATAGAAGAGATAAAATGTGCATTTCACACGTCATCAAAGACATCATAGCGTATGTAATTGATAGAGAATCCATTTAAAAAAAAAAATGTTCATTCATTGATGGATGTAAATGTTCTGCAGTGAGGATACGGTCTAGATCCAGTTTAGTTAAGCATACATAGTCTGACAAATCCTTCATTTCTGTCATGCGGTTGTGGGAGAAGTTCACCTCCTGAAAATAGCATCACACTGTTAACAAAAGTCAAAAAAGTTTCAGTACATCTTAGGGAAGAAATTCTTCCACTAAATCCACAGAGTATGGAAAATAATTTGCGAAAGTTCACTGTCATTCAAGGGCAGTAAATGCCTTGTAAGCATATTCTAAGTGACTACAGATGGGCTATGGAAATCCGGGGCTATCTTGAGGGAATAGTGCTTGAGAGTGAAGCCCAAGCCACCACACAAATGTTGCCTTATCCTGTCAGCTCAAGGTCCTCCTGTGTTACCTTTAGGCTCTTGGGTGGCTGGAATTCAAAGAAGTTTGAGATTTCATTATGGGAAGCGTCCAGCATGACAAGGTAGGGCATGTGGCTCACGCAGGATAAATCTAGCAGTTGGGAAAAGTTATGAAAATTGATTTAAAAAACAATGAAGACAGCAAATATTTAAATGCGACTAAATCGTGCGTTAATCATATCTTGGTATATGATGTTATGAGTGATGTCACATCCAGTTACTATTACACATAGCAACTGGGTAATAAGAACATAATCTGGGCATAAGAAAAAAGTCACCTTGAATTGTGTTGTGTGGCAGTTCCAGTTTTTGAAGATGGACATAACTGCACAGCACAGATATGTCACTGAGACCGCGACTCTACAGCAGAGACAACAAACTTCATTTAATTAAACTACACTGCTCAATTTAAGGGAACACTTGATCATCACAGGATCATCAAAGTAATTTAAGCTCCAAGAATATCATAAACAATCCATTTCACCTGCTTTGGTATGAAAGTGACTGGAGAGGCAACCACAAGACCCCCCCCAAAAAGGGAATGCTATTGCAGTTGGTTGCTACAGACCATTGCTCTGTCTTTATCATCCCTGACTGATTTTTCCCTAGTTTTGCTTCTTTGCCCTTGTCCTGGTAGCAATGAAACAGCATCTGCAGCACATTCAAATTGCTCAGGTAGTCCAGCTCCTCTAGGATCGTACATATGTTGTTGCTAGAAGGTTGGCTGTCTCCTCCAGCACAGTATCAAGAGTGTGGAAGAGATACCAGGAGACAGGCCATTGCACAAGGACAGCTGGATAGGGCCGTAGAAGGGCATCAACCCAGCAGGTTTCAAACCCTGCTTCTTTGTGCAAGGAGGAGCAGTGCCAGATCCTTACAAAATGACCTGCAGCAGGCTACTCGTGTGCATATTTCTGACCAAACTGTCAGAAATAGACTCCATGAGCATCACATGAGGTCCCAGCATTCTTTAGTGAGACCTGTGCTTACAGCCCACCGCCGTGCAGCTCGACTGGCATTCGCCAGAGAACACTGGCAGATTCGCTACTGGCACCGTGTTCTCTTCACAGATGAGAGAAAGTTCACACTGGGCATGTAACAGGCCTGGTGTGGCCCGTCCAGTGCACCTGTTGTCACTTTCATTTGCAACAAAACAAATGAAATGAATTCACACTGGTTTATGCTGGACACATTCATAATCCCTTAAGTGTAACTGACTTGTGCTATACTGTCATGATCAAGTGTCTCCTTAGTTTTTTTTGAGCATATAAATAAAAATATCAAACCATTACTAACGCCTTTGTCTTGATTAAACAGACAGCAAGCCGCATTCAATAATTTATGCATTAAAGTGTGAGTCTCACAGGCAGAGAAAGGTTGTAGAATGAGTGCTGCAGTCCGGTGCCAAAGCGTCCAAGTTGGGATACACTGCTTGAGACCACCTCAGCAGTTAAAACACCATCCTTCTGTAAATAAGGTAAATACTTAAAATGCAGGGTTTTATTAGAATAGTAAACAGCAGGTACAGAAGTACACCCTTCAATAAAGCTGCAGAATTTTGCAGTGAGGCCACTGACGTGCTTGAAAACCTAAAAGCAAACACGCACATATTCATGCACTACTGTACATAAACAGAGACTCTGCTACCCACAAACCGCAAAACTATTTGACCTTGCTGTGCTGTGTTATTTTCCCAGACCTCTTGTACAAGGACATCTGCTTTACCTGTTGCACAAAGGAAGGAACACGAAGATGCATTCAATGTGCTCATCATGAACTCACCGCGCACCCAATCGCAGCTCAGCCATATTTTTGTCATGAAAAGTGACATTTTAGTGCCTCAAAAACATTCACGCTATATATTGCTTTTGCAAAAGTTTTTACTAGTTGATATAGCCTCCGAGCCTTACCTCCATCCCTTCGCTTTCCTCTGTCTCGCGGCAGGTGGGGGTCTCTGCTGAGGCAGCGTCAGTGGGGGACTCTGGGGGGCAGCTAAGCGACGCGGAAGAAAACTGCTCATCAGTTAATTCCTTCATTATTTCATGAAAGGGAAAAAAAACCCTCGAAGACAAACGTACTTGTTAGCAGTCAAAGAGAAGATTTCTATAGTTAAAAAAAAAAAAAAGTCCACCTAGCTAGCTTTTCACGTCAAACGCACGCGGCCGTTGCTTGGCAACACTGACAACTTTGGAGTGAATGGCATTATGGGTCCTGTAGTTTCAACTTGGACTTGCGCGTATCAGTTTAGTTATTAGAGTTCAGAATAGGTATTACAAATAAACAAGAATTTCTATGAAAGCTTCTTCATGCTTGTTTTGTTAATAAAGCTGATTGATTAAAAAGGTGATTTTTGTTATAAGTCCACTATAATTTCAGCTGCTTATCCCTTTGATCCCTTTAAAATAAAGGAATCCTTTAAATGCAGACTTGTGACGTCTATGCTTTCCTTTACATTTGTTTCCGTGCCAGCCAGGAGACCATTCAGGGCAGGGCTAATAACACAGTTAGGTTTTTCAAATATCAAACTTTCAAATTGTCACAACAAAAGCCTTGACATTTTGTTTTCTCTATTTAATTTTCTGATTCCAGTATGACTCATGCTTAATGCAGTGCCACACAACACATTGCACCTGTCAGGTTGAATCCTCGAGTGTGTGTTTTGAATCTGTCTGGCTTGCATTAAACACGGGAGAAACATCCCCACTACTTAAAAACAGTGACAGACTCTCATGTGTGGAAGGTCGTTGTGTGTATGAACTCCTGGAAGCTTAACAGTGGAAAATGTGATTGTTTTGTAACAATGCAAGGAAAGAAAAGTACACAACGGAAGGCTGGAATTTGAAGAATTTATTTTTAGTGTATGCACTGTCAAATCATGAATCATTTAGAAGAGACAAATTTCAGAGTATTTATGACACTTGAGAACCAGATAAACAAGTAATCCTTTTATAACATTAAAGCAGTTTTATGTATTGGAATTCAATACATTCTTATGCAAAACATAAAATTAGTCTCATAAACAGATGTGCAAAATGTAGGCCAATTGCAAAGAAAAGCAGGTGAGCTAGGAGTAACTGTAAAAGAACCTTTTTACAAGTGTAATTCATGAATAAAAAGGATGGGCACCAGTAGTTATCACTTACATATAAGGGCATTATTCCAGATTTTTATGGGCATAAAAGATGCTGTTACCAGTCTAACAGCATCTGTGATTGGCACGGCCCTGACACAGTCATTTAGCATTGAAATAAAGTTTTCCATGTATAACACTGCAAAAGTAGCTCTGAAGTGAACAGATGAATGAGCAGATTTTAGATTTTACACCAAGTGTACGTTTCAGAGCGGTAGGCGAACCACTCAGCAGCTCCGCAGTTGTTTTCCCATCGATCCCAGCCTATGTGTCATTATGATGGATTGCTCTGTGGGCTTCAGGGAGACCAGAGCTGGGCCCAGTGTATTGACAAGGCTCCCATGCCCCTCTCCTCCTCTCGTTAAGTACTTTTCCCCCAAGTTAATGAACTAAAAACAAGGAGGATTGTGGGGAAGGGAATGATTTGTGATCGTCTCTTGAGTTTATACATTTAGTTCAATTTATAGGACTTGAGCACATGTAGTGGGGATGGCAAAATAAAGATTCAGCATTGCATAGTTTTGGTTTGTTCAGCTAGTACGGCAGAAGAAATGTGCTGCCACATATATGCCTTAACACAAAAAGCGCACAGTCACTGTGGTATCTTTTGTCCAATTTGCAAAATATCATGTTAACTGACTCACAACTTTTCACAATAGTTGCACGAGTTTACTACGGACTATAAGAAAAAAGATAACAGATTTTTAACAACCATAGCTATGATACAATCGTCAGCTAGGGAAATCATAGGGGGCCAACCCAAATTGGCAGCAGGCGGAAGATGTGGCCTCATTCAGACAGTCTAATCTGGCATCTGTTATTGCAGACAGAATCAGTGGGCCCATGGGGCTGCCAGGAGAGGAGAGATAGAGGTGTAATTGAGAGCAGCAGTTTAGATCTAATAGGAAAATGAGATGAGATGGGGACTAAGTTCGGGTGAGTGTCCAAGACAATCGCCTTTTATCTGAAGCTGTAGTCAGGGTGAGCAAAGGACTGTTAAGAGTCTGGGTGTGTGTGCTGCATTTATTATGTGATTTAAATAGCGGAAATTGACAATTTAAGTTACTTTATGTCATAGATACATGGGCCAATAAACCTGCAAGGGTTGCAGTCATATAGGTTGTCATGTCCTTTCCCAAGAATGAGTCAGTGTGCACATGCTTACATAAGTGAAAAAAATCTACATATTTCTGTCAACACTTGACTACAGTGTTTCATCATCATTAGGAAAAAAAAGAAACATGGATGACACACTTTCCATTAACAGATTTTCACAATCTCGTGTCTAAAGCAAGCATCTATTTGGATTTTCTAACCAAAATCTCAAATATTATGTGTCCTGCAACAACACAAACACTCTGCAGTCTTGTAAATATGACCCATATACATGTAATTGTGCAACAGAAATTTGAAAGAGCTGAAATAAACAAAAACATGCTGGACAGAGCTCATCGGACCGAAAAATGCACCGCTGTTCCCTTTCATTGGTTATTCCCCTCTGAAAGCCACGTCCTGCTTTAACATTACACTGTGGTGATCTTCTTATCTTTGGTGGCCTGTTTAATGGCAGCCTGCTCACAGATGATCTCCTTCAGCCTCTGTAGTCGGATGTTTTGGGTGCTCAGGTCCCCTACGCCTGTCTGACTGCGATGGAGTAAGGAAAGGGCATTGATGTACTCCAGCTCTGTGTAGCGGACACCCTGGTCCACCACCAGGTTCAGCAGCTCATCTGCAGTGTTATACAGCATCTCATAGTACTGCCTGAAGGAGAAAGAAAGATAAGGAAAGGTTATAAATCATCAAAATAAGTGGGAAGACAAAATGAGTAAAAAAGGTACAAGAGAGGAAATCAGTGTGAGGACTTCATCCAAGGTAAATATCGACTCTTCTATAAGAAGTTAATTTGCAAAGAAAACCCCAAAAAGTTTCAACATATATTTCCAAAGTTATTTGAATGAAAACAGACGCTTTTTTTTTACAGCAATATTGGTAGCGATTATAAAAACGTGTCAATCCAACAGCATCCACTTAGTGAAAATTGGAAAAAGGTTCATACATTACATTCAAAAACACACACAGACACCCAGTAATGGTGCCACTGCACTGCCTGAACTGTAGACATCAAAATTTAATGGATATCTTCTTTACCCATGCACCGCTTCACCACCAACTTTCATAAACATCAACCTTGTAGGTTTTTTGTAATCCTGCTGGCAGACAAACAAACGGTACTGAATACATAACGTCCTTGAGGACGTAATCAAGAGAAAGCAGAGGGGGAGAGAGAAAAAGCTACATGCAACAATAATACTTTATAATCCTCAGTTATTCATTTTTTCAGAGCTGAATCAAAAAGAACAACAAGAACAAAGGGAAAACACAGAAGCCACACTTACTGCTGTTGCTGTCAGCACCAATTTTCTTAAAAAGGGCTTCAAGGACCTAAACCTGCTGCCACTGGGACTTGAAGGTGGGGGGAAACATTCACCAGCTACAAACTACTCAGACTATTCTAATGAAATGCTGTTGACAGAACCAAAACACGAAAGAGATGTGTGCGGAATTAACGGCTCTTTAACCAGGGTCGAATACCTCAATGGGCCATTTGAAAAAAAGAGCGTGAAGTACACAATGATAATTCAGGAGCACAAAACGAGAGACAAGTATTGCTGAATAAAACACACATTCACCTGCGGACCAGACAAAATACACATTCCTGTGCAAAGAGGGCCTGGAGGTAAGCTAATACACAGGAGTATGGGCAACATTAGGGCCATGTTAGCAACTCCTCTGAAGCGCTACATGAGAAAAGAAAAAAAATCTATAGATTTAAAGCACAGAGGTTTTGTGAGCAGAACAGTCAGCCATGCCATAATATAGAAAGAAATTAGATCAAACAACCAAATCTATGCTTTTATAGTCGTTTCAACACAGAGTTTTTCTCCCAATGTCACAACAGAAGCAGTGTATTTTAGCAACATCCTGGTTCTGTGTGGTACATGAATACACTGAATAATTCTTGACTGTTTACTACACGAGGCATACTGGCCAAGGACAGGTGATGGTCAGTCAGCAGCAGTTGGCTTCTGCTGCTTTGTGGGAGCAGCTCTTAAGTGTAGAGAGATATTTGCAAAGCTGAAATTGTTAGGCTAAAGAAAGACACAAGGGGGGTGTTGTGACTGAGCAAGCAGTGTTAGAGCCACCGATGTTCAAACCATTCCTTTTGTCACTGCGATGTAAATATATAATTAAATGTGGATGTGCTTTAAAAGGGTTAAACTGAAGAACTTGGAATTAAATGGATGCAGATATTTCTGATATGACTCAGTAAAAAGACAAGAAAAGATCCTTTGACTCATTTGTTTAGCTTCACCACCCATCCCAGACCCGTTTCTTTCTTGATATGTTCATTTGCTATGCTAACGAGGCGTTAATGAGCACTCAGGGAGCTTCTGTTCCAAGATGTTTTATCAGCTGTCATTTTGGAGATTCAACAAAAGACAAAGACTTGGAAAGAGTAATGGAAAGGTTAGAGCAAATAAGATAGAGTGTGTAAAAGAAGGATGACTAAAGAAATGAGAGCGGAGCAGTGGTGCACAATATCTGGTTTTAGGCTCCCTCGACATGTGATGCCCTTGATCGTCAAAGCATCTGCATTCTGTCTCCTTCTCTATCCTGCTCCCAATTTCTTTCCAAGTACTTTTTTATGTTTTCCTTCCTAAGCTCATTTTGTAAAGACGTGTGCCAATACTGAGTAACACTAGTCCACTCCTTAACTGGAGGTGAGATAGATGAAAAGAAAAAAAGGGTGGAAGAAAGATGGGTTTCATCTATACAATATCTGAAACAAAACACTAGCTCAAGAGCAATCCCATTTCATTCTCTAGACCCAGCGTTTAACGACGCACACGAGGCAAATTGTCTCATTATTTGATCTAATAGGATAAACAAATATAAGCATAAACACGCTCATTTCATTTGTTGAAGGGAGGCGCTTTGAACAGAAGGCTCTCTCTTTCAAACTGCCATCCTTACGTCCAAATGGAAAGCAGATCTGATTAATCCAACTGTTTTGAACAGCGCACGGAGAACCAAAAATTGCACCCGACGTCTTGAAATTGTCTCAGTGTAATTTCCTAAAGAGGCAGAGACGTAACCACCGTAAACATCTGTGTAGTAAACATTTGTGTTGTTAGTTTTAGACAAAGTTATTTGCTATGGTGCATGATTCCAAAGACAAGCTGAGTGGAGAGTATAATTTACTTGGTAATGTGAATGTGTGTGTCTCTCAGTACAGTATGTGCTGACTGTGTAGGGTTTAATTAAGAGAATGTTTTAGGTAGACTACCGTAAAAAGTTCCACACACAGCGAGAGATAAACAGCACCCCTGCTGACAGTTTCTGGACTTTCTGAATCTGTTTACTAAATTAACTTAATTTTACTTACATTGCTGAACATTTGCCCGTGCAGTTCTTTCCCCATTATCTACTTCTTGACAACTCAGCCTTGCTGGTGTGCTCCTTTTTTTTTTTTTTTTACTAATTTAGTTT
>VUQK01007559.1:1126-12972 GCA_015106715.1 Bujurquina vittata | reverse complement strand
GAAGGGTAAAAAAAGGCTTTTTTTTTTTTCCTTTTTTAAAGACGCGAGAATTTTTTTGCAGGTTCTAAAGTAATTACAAGCCGAGAACCAACAGTCAGCAAATTCACTTTTCACTGTTCATTATCGCGTGGTGCCACCTGGGTAACACCCAGCACAAGTTGATTCTAATGGTCATCATACTCGCTGACCCTATACGTTTCTCAGCTAAGTCATTACAAGGTGTGAACTGCAAGCCAAGAAGGCATATCCATGTTTATGACTCAGTGCACGAACAATATAAAATGTAGGCTGAATAATGTTATTACTACCCAGTCGGGCAATATCAACAGCGAGACTTCTCCAAGTAAAAGAATGTGGTTAGTTAGATATGCCAGGAACCAGAGAAGAAAGAGCCTACAGATATCCATTACCGCTGTTTCAACCACACCCACACACTCCACAGTCCACTGACAAAAATAGACAGAATAGATAAATAATAAAAAATAAATCATCACATAATCTTCATTTCTTTATGCTTTTTTGTAAAGTTGCATTCCTTTTCGTTATCTCTTGCTCATTAAAATTTCTTCCACCGTATGAGCTACAGAAGAAGAAAGTAGAGTAGTGAGAAAGTAGACAGCCATACTAGGACAGTGTTAGAAAAAAGGAGCCAAAATTATGTCAGCGTTAAATCAGGAAGGAAAACCTAAATTTGGCGCCGGTTTCCAAATTGGGGCACGGCGCAAATGTAAAGTTCCGATGCAGGAGGGGACATCTGCAGGACTGTCCTCAAATGTCCATTGTTTCCCCCTCGCTGTGAATGAAATCGCTAATGGGGGTTATCCTAAAATATCTGCAGTGTCTCACACACTGACTCGTGCGCTCTTCTGAGCCATTGCACCTGTGTCTGTAGTGCTTCCTTTGAGCACAGTAAATACCCTCAGGTGCATATAGTAACATCCCGGCCTGCTCTAGACAGCTTTATCCTGCTTTTTTTCGACTCTCTCCCTCTAAATGACCCACCCTTTACCTCAGTCTGACTGGCAGTAGTTAAGAATGAACATGACCCTTACACTGACTTCTGCCAACCAAGTGCATGTCTTTTTAAAATGGTGAGTCAGAAATGAAACATCAACATTAATTCCCTGCTAAATGATCCAATTGAATAATGGATGAGGGCACATGGAGATATGTAGATTTCCACCTTCTACCTTTATGCGCCTAATTGCTTGCCATTCAAGCACATCTGAAGTCAGCTCATCCTCAACAGAAGACATGGCTGCTATCAGTCAATAATGTTGGCTAAGCCTATATCAAAGGGTAGCCTTTGCCGTCAGAGATCCCTCACATTAACGGCGCCAACATCAAAGACAAAAGACCTGTGGTGTTATTCATATACTTGCACATCTGAGACCTCCAATGGGTAAATGCATCTTAAAAGATGCTCTGGGAGCATGAAAACAGCCTCAGTGGCACACAAAAAGACACACTGGTCTTATCTTGAAACTTGAAACATATCCCAAACGATGTAGCAATTCTCCAAACACACAAAGTGCACAAACACGCATAGACACAAACAGACACAGATTTTCTTACCTTGGTCTGGCAGCTGGCAAACGTTAGGAGGAACAGTCATGTTCAGCACGTCATTGACAGCCGTGTCAACATAGTGTCCCCTCTGGACATCGTGTTCGCTGTCGGTCTGGTCGCTCTCCTCGTGGCCGCTGTCCTTCAGACTGTTCCCCTCCAGGTCCTTGAATGTCGATGTGCTACATGGGGGCCAGGAGGGAGAAAAGGGAAATGTTGATTAACTGTCACCTCACCTTATTACATGCTCTTCTTCATCCTTGGTGTCTCTAACGGTTGACGATGGCATGTCTATCTTTCGCTTCATGCCATATTTTTATGTTTTCACTGGAATTTCTTTTGTTTTGTTTAACACGGTGCATTCCTATGAATTGGAAGCAGATGGATGCTAATATACTTTGGCTGCAAGTCCAAGTTTTGCAGCACACCTTTGCGAAAGAACAAAACCGCTTTCCAACTTCTGTTTGCATTTCCATGTAATATGAAGGGAGTTTAAATCTGCTGAGAGCCTTCTCGGATTAAGTGGACATTTTTCAACTTCATAGATAGTAAACCAGCCACAGGATGTTTCAGCCAGAGACATTTTGGATGGATGCACTGACTTCAAGGACATCGCACTGAACAAACAGGAGGCACTCACTCACTACAATCAAACAAATACTGCAGTAATCAGGAATTCCTGGAAGGAAGATGGATGTAGAATATGCTGGAAGCATACAAACTGAGCATCTGTCTTGTTTGGGGCTCACAGTCAATAAAGAGGGTGGGGTGTGGGGGCACAATCAACAGCTGCACAGTAACAGCGTGATTTCCCTTCATTTGATTTCCATCCCACTGGAACAAATTCTGCTTTACAAACAACACTAAATAGGGGTGAATATATGAACATGTGTTCATGCAAGACGGGGGAAAAAAACATGAATGAGTTTCTGTAAGGACAGACGAGGTTAGAGAGGAGAAAGAAAACAGACTGAGAAGAAAATGAAGGTAAACAAAAGTGCAGAAAAAATGTAGCGGAAGCAAAGGACAGTACAAGGTAGCTGCATTCCATGGTGCAAGCCTCGCATTCTCCGGTCTGGGAGAGAGGACTGCAGTGGAGGTAATGCTGGCTCTCTGATGTTATCACTGTAATTGCACCTGTCCCAGACCAGAGGCTCCCTGGCTCCTGAGGGGATTTCTTTGTAGTGTGCTGCAGAGGCCCACACTTGAATGCTCTTTGTTTACATTAATGCAGGGATTCTTTTGGGGAGAAATTGCCATAATGGGTTTTCAAAAGGCTGGGATGGCCTCAAACAAAAGGAAGCCTGGAATGTTCTATAGCTGCGGGTAAAAAGGGAGAACTATAGTTTACAAAGTGAGACTGGTTACAAAAACCTCTTTGGCTTGAGGGAATTATTAAATGAAACCCATCCCAGTCTCCAGTCCTGAATTCCTGCAACCCTATCCAAGAGCTTGGTTTAGGTGGACTGAATAACGACACAGAATGAAAACATTTATCCGTCTTTTCCTCACAAAGGAAAAAAAAAATAGCAAGCAATTAGTGTCTATTAATGACTGTTTTCTTAAATATCACAGAAAAAATGTTTTAAAGATAATATAATGATTGGGTAGTTGATTTCTTTTCTTTTACCTAATGAAATTCCAAGTTTATGTGTCATTAAGTACATGAGCGTATTACGCTTCTCTGCAAATATGAAAATCATTACTTGCAGATTCTGCTGCCCTGCGTAATTTAATAATCTGAAAGTATGACTTTGTGGCTCACTTCAACAAGTGTCTACTAAACACATTTTAGAGTAATACTATTTATCCTAAAATCTTATCCTCCCCTTGCAATTATGCCAAATGAAGAGCATGCAGGAAGACATGAAAACTACTGCAACAGTAGCTGTGCACTCATTAGATAAAACAATTACAGATAACAATGGTAATGAGGTGCTGGTAACAATTCCTAATCAAGACATACCTTTTAATGAGGTGGGCTCTGCTGTTCACGTAACTGGAGTCAATGGAATAATTCTCCGTCTGTAAGAGAGTGATGGCGAAGCAGGTGGGGTGGGGGTTGTGGTGGAGGGATGATGGGGGCAACAGAGAGAGGTACTTTTAATAATGGAAGCAACCAAAATAATGTTACCAGTAATTGGCTTTCAGTAGAGATGTTATTTTACACAAAGGCCCTGGTGAGCAGCCTCGGCTTTCAAAGGGCTGAATCCTATTCTCTTTCAAAGCACACACACAGAGAGGCTGACTGGGAGTTGAGAGCTGAGGAGAGTGCTGCAGTGAGCACAGCCTCTTTTCTCCTGTCCACCCGCCCCGCTCTCGATCCCGTGCTCCCTCCCTCCACTGCCGGTCAGCCCACTGTCTTTAAAATTGAGTCATTAGGGAGGACAGACTATCATGCAGACAGAGGGAGAAGAAAAGTTTCCCGTTTTTCTTCTCTGAACTTTTACCATGTTTGAGAAGACATTAATGTGGAAATATTAAATAAATAACTGCAAGAGAAGTAGATGAAATTAAGAATGTACCAGGGGAATCTTAACTTTGCAATTGCAGATGAAAAGGCTTTCAGAATATGCATGCGATAGATCTCTGACCCACATTAGAGAACACAGTTCAAAGAGATCTTACATTAATTTTTTTTTCTCCAACATTTATTTAGCAAGGATGATGTCTGACGAGAAGAGCACACGGCCAGAGGAAGTGGTGTAAACTAAGCAGGTAGCGCCTCCCTACATCTGCCAAGCATCTACTTAGACTAGGTAAGATGTCAGAAGGCCACAAGAGATCAAACCCTCTCAAAGGACTTGCCCAGTCATGCAAAAAAATTTTGACAAAGTCTGATAAGATGCAGGTATTGTTTCCTAAAAGAAAGCAAGGGCCTTCACTTAAAATTCCACGGTACAGATACTGGTTCCTGATAACAGTTGAGTCAATGGCTGACTTCCGATGAAAGTCTACAGTGAACCGACATCAAAGCCCCGCTGAAAGAAAAGTCACGTCGATGGTAAGAGAGGTTAATGCTGGCACCGGAGCGCAGTTGCTTATTATCAAGTGAGCTGCACATTTGACAGAGGCCTGCTGTTGAGGCAGCAGTGGCCCTGCAGCTGTCATACATGGTGACCAGACAGATTTGGATTAGAACTCAGTGTGCAACTGTGCGAACACTCTCCTTATTAGATGTTAATGGGGTTGAACATTCGGAACTTTTTCAGCATCTGAGTAGAAGTGAAACTACAATGCAGATGAGTCTGAGCCGTGGGGATGGGGGGCAGAGGAAATATATATATATATATATATATATATGACAGAGGATTACAGCATCAAATGTGCAGTGTTTACCTCTGATCTATGTACAGTCTATGACCAATGTAGGAGAATGTTAATGCTAACAAATGCATGTCCTTGTTTGTTCAGATTTTAGATTGATGACATTTTCACCTCTGTGGCATTGTTATCTGACAGCTCCTGATACAGGTCCCTACACTTGCTGTAAACTTTAAGGATTATTTGTTTTTGCATAGCAGAAGCGTGTTTATATTCAGACACACGCATAAATCTATCTTAAATAAGCAGATGAGCTCCTACGTGCCTTCTCACCTCCTTTATACCTCATTATTTTTTTGCAGGAAAAATGTATGATAATAAGCAACAGTGCAACATGGGCTTCTGATTGGGGTTTGTTAAATTATGATGCAATATATTTATGCACTGAAGGTTAACATCATTCCTTTTCCCTTTCACCATTTACCCCTAATTAAACTTTAACTCATTACAATACAGAAGATAATTCATTAAAAAAAGAAATTTAATTAACATTTTATTATTATCCCATAATTTGGAGCACACAGTGTTTGTTCTTTTGTATTACCCCCTCACTCCGTTTGTTCCCATTCAGCTTCAGTCTTTTAAAGATCAAAGGTAACAGCAGTGGCAACATACTGGAAACAAGATAAATCATTAATTAAAGATTTAAACTTTTATCTCTAAAGTATGGCATATTTCAGGAAAGTATATATATATATTGTGTTCTATCATATTGTCTCCCTTAGCAGCTGTATTGCTATTCCAATTTAAATGCCGATAATAGATCTATTACCATATATTAATTTATACATACTGGTTACATTATTACCTCCATTTTTGATCACAGTGTACACAAATTAAACTGCTGCATCTGCTACAGTGGCTGTGCAACCAGAAAAAGGAAAATGCAAGGCGTGAGTAACAAGGAGAAAACTTAATTTAAATGACAAGATAGAAAATTTCTTGTAAATGTCACTCTAGCTGCGGCCCGTAATTGGTGTGGTTAACATGTTCTGTGTGAGCATGCCTCGGAGAGGAAAGCAGTATACCCCTGCTCTCAAGCTGTCCCTGTACTGAAATGGGACTATATTTTTCATAATGCATTTCCTTCACAGAGATTTCACATTGAACCCTCTGAGTGTGTCTAACCTAAAAAGAATCCCCACGCTGCTCCAGTCAATAATCACCATCTCTTCCACACCAGCTTTCCATCCACTCCATGGCTCCCCATTAATCAAGAATTTGGTTTATTTTCTCCATTACCAAATTGTTAGCAGAATTAGGCAAACACCTATCACATGAAGGCATATCCTTCAACACTGATGAGTCAGTCAGCAGTGCCTATTTTGAGGAATAATAGCTTGAACTTCCTGTAAAGAAATGTAATGTCTTCCCCCACATTTCGAATCGACCTCAAATTGGAGGACATGTCAGTATATCTTCGTGGGAGGTCCGGTTTCAGGCAAGAGGATGAGGACTGCTTAACTACAGCGAGGATGCCACAAATGGCTACTTAATCAGGTTGGACAATGTGTTGTTGTGATTTGAGCAGCCCCAGTTTGGCGGCCAGAGCCACTCTATCCCCATAATTATTGTTCCGTTTCATCTGGAGGGCTGGAGGCAGGAATGTAGTCCCTGGTGTCACCGGGTGACTGATAGGTAGTGTCAGCATGAGTGGGGAGCGGAGTGAAAAGAGAGTGGAGAGCGAGAGACGGTGAAGATGGGAGGAAATGGGTGAGACTTGACCTCTGGGAGATTTGCTGTCCAGTTGCTGCAGCCCAATAGCTTTCCCCTTTTCACCCCTTGCTTCTTTCTCTCCAGCAAAACCCGAAGCACGGGGACGATGGACTTGCTTCTCTGCAGCTGAGAGGAAAAGCAATCTCCGCGCCTAGTTGCTGCCGTAAGATTTGATTTGCCTTCCTCCCAGCGTGACAATTGGTTCTGCAGTCTGGATGCAAGTGTATTCATTGTGTAGGGGCATGGGAAGCACCAGAGAGAAGAGGAGGGGTGGGGGAGTGAAGACACCAGTTGTTACACCAGTAAACACCCGACAAGTTCAGCAGATGTCACACAGATAGGAGAGAAAAAGAGAGAAAAAAAAATGTCACACAGCTGCCCTACTGTATGTATTATTGAAGCTGATATGGCACAGAGTAACATTTAAACAAGGAAAAAGCATCATGCACTAATGACATACTATTTAAAAAAAATATGATGCTAATAGAAATTTGCTTTATATTCAAGAATTGAATTTATTTTTGTTACAATTTAAAAAAAAAAAACAAGTTAAATGAAACATGAATACCAGTACTAAACAACAAAATTATAAAGAGTGTCATTTAAGAAATGCAGAAGACCAAGTTTCAATTTAATACCGATGCAAACAATCAACCCATTCTGAAGAGTACGACGCACGCCCTTGAAGGCGACTGGCTAACGCTTAGCATCTAAAAGTAAAACAGTTACAGATGTGAGTCATTCACATCTGTCATGGATGCAACTCTAAAATGTCATCAATTTAGCTGATGCAAAACATCCCGGCGTGCTCCATGTGGACACAAAATGCTCTCACTGCCACACTGAAATGCACAGTTTAAAAATAAAGAAAAACAGACTGGAAGGAATCTATTACAGCTGTCAGATTAAATTTTGCATTTGCGCAGACCTCCATTTTGCGTTTGAGCGGTCTGCGGTTGTGCCGCAGTCTTTGTTTATTGAGGACTCCCTTTGGCCCCACAAGAAAATGTGAAACGTAATGTCCCCAGTTATTGATATTCCATTGTTAAAGGAAGAGATGAGAGGGAAGCAGTCCGGGCAGGTTAAAGGAAAAACCAGCTGCAATTAGGGAATAAAGAATGACTTCATTATCCTTCTAAGTTTGGTTTTAGTACGATTAAAGAGTCAATATGGAGAAAAAAAACAAAAGAATAAGCAAGAACGCGAGGGAATTACAGCAATGACTGAACAGTCTATGAAAGTGCCTGTTTATAGATGTATAAGTCGTATAAGGTTTACATATAAAACCTAAACCTTTAATGTTGCTATTTCTTTTTTTTTTTTCTTAATTTCAGTTTTAAATGCACACTGTGAATACGAGCTTTTAGCCTCTTGCACGTACGCATCCTCACACACACCCTCTATTTGCACTTCCCTACGAAAGCACTGCTCCAGCAATCCCTGACTTGCAGGTCTGCGCTGGCGCCTGATGTCCTCGTCTTCAGGTCTGCACCCGGGAACGTCTCTAAGCAGCTCAGATTCAGTCTGCTTCTTATATTGTTCACCATGTAAGGAAAAAAAGAGGAAAGTTTTTCGGCTTCTGAGATGCAGTAACCCTCTATAGCTACCAAACCTCTGCCCTCTAACCCAGTGACCACCATCACCACCTTCTTCCTGATTATAAAATTTCCCATAGACCCTCTGCCATCTGCTAGATTATAGATTTCCCTCTTCCTTTAGAGAGGCCCCGGCCCCTGAGGGAGGATCAGCGGTAAAAAGGGTGAAAGAGTGCCTCAGGCACAGCCATGGTTGTGGATGAGATTACATTTTCTATTTCTGACTCCTAAAAGGGGGCAGCTGTGATGAATACAGAGAGTTGTTACTATTTAATATCAACTGACTCCCCTGTAAACTCAAATTATACACAATCAATTGTGATAGAAGGGTGCATGTGTGACAAATAACCTGCCACATTGTCTGCATCATTTCACTTCATCAGCCATCAATTCACCCCAAACCCAGAAGCCCATTTGAAAATCAATCATGTCATGAAAGTGAGTGATTCTGTGGGGGAAAGGTTTTTAAGACTTCCTTGCCCTGCTGGAGTTTATGCATTTTGGCACTCTCTGCAACTGAAAAAAAAATAAAAATGGGTGAATTAAGTGCTATTATGAGGTCACTCGTGTCCATCACCACATTGAGTGAGTGTTCATTATTGTCACAGCAAACTAAATAACAGCTTTTCTGAAAAACAATGAAACAGACACATAAATACAACAGCCCTTCCTGCCTGTATTTCCTCCTCTTGCCTTCCCGTGTGAAATTGCGCAAATATTTGCCGATTCAAAGCAAAAACAATCCCCCCCTCACCCTGTTCTAGTAAAGAACAAGGAAAACAGCCAACGTCCAATTCTGCTGCTTGCTCCACCTGTGTGTAACATCTAAAGAAAACTGCAGAGCATGCGGCTGTCTTTTATTCTGAAACAGAGACAATAGCCCAGACCAGGCTCCATGTCACTCAGGACTACAGGCTCCACAGAAGTCCAGTTAGTAGAGATGTGATTAATTATACATACATTGATAGAAACAGCATTCATTATTCATGAGCTGCTCAACGTCAAAGATATTTCCCTCCCTTTGAGCATGATGAAAAGATTTTAAATAATAGCCCCCATTTGCAGATGTCTGCATTCCGGTGGAGTCGGCTGACGCTAAAGAGGCTTAAGTCAGAGCCGTTGTCTTACAGGGAATCACTGCTTGGGCCCAACATGTTTCAAACTGTTGGTGGCTGTTTGGTTTCCTGGGGTGGTGTTTTTGTTTTGCTTTTGTCTGCTGCTTTTAAGGCTTTCCCATGGAATTATAGCGCCCAATTAGAGCAAATAGGTGTCTCCTGCCTCAGCCAAGCACATGAAAGTGGATAAGGTTTCATTCAACACCTGTTCGGTGCACGGGGCTGCGTGTGTTTGCAGGTCACAAAGCAAACCTGTGCGTCTCCGTGACATTGGGATTCATGGTTTTACATAGTAAATAAGGGGGAGGGAAGAAAAAGGCTTGACTATCAACGCTGTTTCCTCAAAGAAATCGGCTTACTTTTCTTAAAGCCTGTGGAGCCCAATCAAACTCAAATGGCAGGAACTTCCCCTTTAGGCAAGTCTCGAGGGATTTTCTTTAATTTGGATGTCAGACTGAAAAGTTTTCTCACTCCTCTCATCCCAAAATCCGTTAATGTGTGTATGGCGCCGCATGAGAAAGGTAGGTGGTGATTTTTTTTTTTTTGAATAGGCTCCAGAAACATCAATGGGAACATCTAATCCAGGTAGACTTTGTGGTTTCCGGCCCTCTAGGAATAAGCATTACAAACACATGTTTTAAGCAGTCATTTCATTTTTCTGAGAGAATTACTAGATAGCAATTTCTCTGCTCAGTTGTGGCCTACATTAGCCAGTGCGGAGGTGAGGGGGGGTTGAATTAGAGCACACGATATTCCCAAAGGTTTCCCCCCCATCTCCCGTGGGCTGGGCCTTAAAAATAAACATTCAGAAAGACTGCAGATTATGTAAACACATTCTGCTTAAATGCTTACACGAGAGCAGCGACTGAATAAACAGCATAACTTTCAGTCATTTTTGAAATCGGTAAACTTAGAATTAATCTTTGATTAACTCGGTGCACATGAGGAGAGCAGAAATTAGAAATGTATGACTGTGCGGAGAAAGCGGATCTTGCACTCTGCAACATGGTGGAGCATTCCTTAGTACAATTTCTCTTAGCGGCATAAAGGTGGCAGCCAGTCACAGTGGTACACAGCTGTAGTCTCTCACCCGTGCTCTCTTTTTTTTTTCTCTCTCTTGCTCACTGTGACAAGGCATCTTTCCAGACATTTTAGTTGGATGGAGATTTGCAGCAGCTCATTACAGACTGGGAGGCTCTGTGAGCGGATGCAGTCACTCGGAGATGGATTGAGTGGGTCTGTTTATTGACATGCCTTAATCTGACACTGGGTAAAGGGAATGAGTCACTGCCTCCAGACACACTACCACATCACAGCCACTCCAGCAAATAGGGAGGCAGCACCTAGGATACAAGTGGAACTTCATCAGCGCTCATTAATCCAACAACCCCAGGCCACTCGCTCAAACAAACCATGTTTACACTGCATGTTGGCTGGATGGAGGGGTGATGGAGCTTTTCAAAGGGCATGTGTGCAGGTGCTGAGATCTGCACACACAAATGCGCATACTGTTGCTGCACATACGCACAAACAAACACGCAGCCACACACACACACACACATACAAACATGTAGTCCGCGCTCCAGCTCATGAAAAACCCCCTCGCCTTCATAACCCAAAACCCCCTAAACACAGTATCTGTGCAGACCAGCTGCTAAAACTCAGCTGATGAACTTTGTCGCACAAATCAGAGCTGGTGCACAGATCAGGGGTTACTGATTGGGCTTGATGCCAAAGTATGTAGAGCAGAAAGGGGCTTTTATTTAACAGATCTTTTTAGCGTTTGTCAGCGATGGACCACTCCTATCAGTGATCCAGCCACGGAGGCCTAGTTAGCATTTTGATCCTATTTGCTGGTGCTCCAATGTGACTCACATCTGGTGATAATATTTGGGACGAATCCTTCTAGACAGCTATCGGAGCCGGGATTGACAGGAGAGTATTAGCCGCTTGCACATCTCCACTGCATCTGTAAATCCAGCTTGTTAACAGGACTGTGACAGACTGCTATCAGGACATAGAACAAAAACATCTAATGCTTTGTGACGCCACTGCTGCTTGTTTTCCACTTTACTACTGCTGTTCAGTACAATGTCTGGGATGCATAAATGTGAATTCTTTGTATTTTATATCTGAATATAAATTCATGAAAGCATTTTTAAAACAATAAAAATAAAATGTGAGGGAAATGCATAAGCCAGTCACAAAAATAAACCTTTTTTGAAAAAAACACACCGACACACAGGCGATGCAGGCAAAGGGGAATAAACACTATGTGAGTCAGAAAGAGAATTACGCAACACACGCAACATAGATTTACATTAAAACACTTTTTTTCCTTCATGCAGAAAAACACACACGTGCATATAGTCGCAGTGGGGCACAAAGTCTGAGCAGGGCCTGATGTCTCCTCCATCGGGGACTGAGAGCCTGGCAGCTTGAGAGCAGGGCCAGTGGATAGGGGTCCAGATGTAGTAGCCTTGACCCACTCATTTGTAAGGGAGGGGTGGAGTTAGGACGGGGGGGGGGG
>VUQK01007554.1:11557-22029 GCA_015106715.1 Bujurquina vittata | reverse complement strand
GCCAAAGATCGACTGAGAACCATTCAGTGTTACCTGCTCACCAAGAGAGACCGTCGTCAGCCCTGAACCACTTAACCTGTTTAATACCAGTAGCCCCCACTGGTCAGGCATACATCAGATAAACACACACACACACACACACACACACACACACACACACACACACACAGAGAATATACAATTTTAAAAACACGTAATAGCACATTTTGAATTTGTTGGTATCAACAACTCAAATTAATTTGGACTGTTGAGGCGAGCAGATGCTGGACTTTTGCAAGAGCAATGTTATCCTATTCTTTTCTGACAGAGGATTTTAGCTGCTTGACAGTCCTGTGTCTTCTTTGTCATATTTTTGATTTCATGAATTCCCAAATGTTTTCAATTCTGCTATGAAACCATGCTGTTGTAATAGATGCAATATGGAGTTTTGATGAAATATGAAGGCACATACATTGTTCTAAAACCTTTCACCACTGATGGTGTCTTTCCAGATGTGCAAGCTGTCAATTCCATAGGCACTGATGCACACCCCCCATACCATCAGGTGCTGATTTCATGTAGGGATTACCATGACTGAATCATCCCTGTTTTTAATGCAGTGCTGCCTGAAGGCCTGAAGACATGGACATTCATTATTTTCAAACTTGTCCTTTGCACACAGAGATTTCTCTAGATTCTCTTAATCTTTTGATGCTATTATGTAGTGCAGATGATGAGAAAGTCTTAACAATTTTACACTGGGGAACATCATTGTGAAAATTTTCCATAATTTGTTGACAGTTTTTTGGAGTTTGGTGAACCTCTGCCCATCTGGTGCACTCTGCCTCTATAAGGTGTTCTTTTTATACACACTCATGTCACTGACCTGTTGCCAGTTAACCTAATTAGTTGCAAATTGTTCCCCCAGCTGCTTCCTTTTAGTACCACTTTTCCAGCCTTTTGTTGCCTCCTTCCCAACTTTTCTGTGCTGACTGGTGCATCCCTACTGTGAAACACAAAGAGAAGGCAACATCTGAAATATCACAGCTATGATTTTAACAGTTTCTATGGTATGAAATGAGACTGCGCAAGACCATAATGCAAGATCATAACAACACACTTTTTCTTTTGTTTATGCTTGTGAGAAGTTTATCCTTCACATGATCAGTGCCAAACTTTTAAATGGCACAGTTTGTGTGTGTTTTTAATTTGTAAGTCAGATATTAAAATTTCAGACAGCCTCTGTGCCTCTATCCCATGCAAATATATTTGTATTTTGTAACATATTGATATAGAGCAGCAAAACTCTTTGACATACAGCTTGCCTATTAGAGTTGCAAAAAATCTAATGGTGCACACACAGGCACTCAGGAGTTCTTTTTTTAACCATTACTTTTGTCTTGCAGTATTTAAAAAAAACATAAAAGGTTATGGAAGCTATTATATCTGCTTCTGATGAACAGGATCATCTGGAATCAGAAGGAACCTGAATAACTTATAAAGAGAAGAGATTCTGACTTTTTTATGTTTTCATAATGGTAAATACCTGTCTCCAAGTATTTACTTTAGCAGTGTGCTCAGCGTGCATAAGTGCTGTATTTCTTTTTTAACGTATGTTATGCTGCACGTAATCCCTTTAAAATGTGTATAAAATGCTTTCAAAATACTTCCCTTGCCTTGTAAATTAACTTTAAATGGAACTGATTCACTTAATGCCACATCATGGACTGAAGCCAGTGCTTTACATCTTTCAAAACCATGTCAGCACTTTGGTTTGAAGGTACTTCAAAAGAAGACAACATGCAAGGTGTGTATATTTATAATGACATGCATAAGCCTTTGACAACAGAATCTATGACATCCATAAAGTTTAGTGATTAATGTTACTCTATAATGGGCACAGTGATGAGAGGAGTACTATGTAGCTTTGTGTGTGTGTGTGTGTGTGTGTGTGTGTGTGTGTGTGTGTGTGTGTGTGCAACTCCCAGAGAGAGGAGAATGTCCTTAAATCACTGGAGTTGGCTAACCAGAGCCGGCTGGCCTGTGTTGGACCTGTTAATCGAGCGTTAAAATGGACTGTCATAAACCTGGCCAGTGACTTCAGCAAACAACCTTAAGACCCGGGAACGCGCTTTTTCTTTTCCTGACTGCTCTCTGTCTACCCAACCATATGAGACGCAGTAACTCACATACATAAAATATGAAATACACTTCGATTCTCCCCTACAACCACCTTTGGATCCAAAGACGATGGTGTCACCAGTGCAAACACTCGCACACATGTACAGTACATGAATTTGGTGACTTCATCATCCTTAACACAGATGTTCGCTCTTACACACAAGCACGCAGAAACACACTCGGCATAAACACACTCATTACGCACACATGGTGTATCAGAACTGTGACAGTGACGCAGTTCCCAACACCATTACGCAAATGAGAAGTGGTAGCATGTGTTGTGAAAAAGGCGAGTGGGGGAAAGGGAGATACACGGGGAGAGTTTATGGTGCATGACATCACCTGATGTGAGGTCTGTGGGTGGTGCAGAATCTTAGATTACAGTTTGGGATTTGGAATTACCAGCTCCTCTTTTTTCTTTTTTTTTCCTGTTAACGAACAGCCAAACAAGTGTGGCGACTAACACACAACACTGTTTGCAAACCAAATATGCACATAACAAACACGCACACACACACACACACTACGGGTCTGTTCCTATGGTACGTTGACCTACATGTGAGGGCTGGGTTGCATGTAAATTTAACTCACTCATTACATAATCAGATCTCTGCAACTTGCATACTTGATACTAGTTGCATTTTAAAGTATCTGTTACCAGTTAGCTATTTTTTTAAGTGTACCAAATAGGAATAGCCAGGAATCACATGCATCACATCAACAGATTTTGCCAGCAAAGCCAGGTGTGTAATGCAGCCAAAGTGAGGATTAAGCAAGGTGGAGATGGAGGTCAGTAAGTTTATTTTACCTTCAACCTGAAACACCGTATTTTTTTTCAGAGAGGGTGACATCAGGCTCTGAGTAGGCAGCTCTCTAAAGCTCCCAGACTGGCTGTTAAAAGCCAAGCTGGGGTGAAGATGCCAGATGGTAATGGCCGGTAGAGCCCCTGAGTTATGGAGGTAGCTGTAATCTCACTGGCATTGTCTGCTCCGGGGCACCAGCCAGAGACTTCCTGGCTGCCGTCATACAGTTTTTAGTCTGACCGTGCACTCTTCACGGGCACGTACATCTGCTGTAAAACATCCCTTATCTTCACTGAAAAACAAAACTCCATGACTCATGTTCACATGGGGGAGAGGAGCTCAAAACACAGAGTGACATCATCACAACTTCCTATTTCTACTTGTTGCCAGGGTGATGAGAATTTGCATACTATAAGTGATTGGTGGATGATGAGTCAGTAGGGTTTGGTCCTATTTTGCAATTTAACTATAACAAGAATCCCCCTGTTCAGTTCCAGCCTGGCTGGAGCACCGGAAAAGCTGACCAAACATGGTTTAGCTGATGTTAATGATCCGTTGTGTTTTTGTTTTGATGCCATTTTGATGGGATTTTTTTTTTAATTAAATAAAAGTAGCCCAGTTTTTGCTGGTAATTTCACTGATAAGTGTTCAAATGCATCACCTTAAAATACCAAAACCTTGACAAATGATTCATACATTCCTGTAGAGTAAGTTTTGAAACAGTTCTATGGATAGATACGACTCTGTGCCCTGATAATCACCTATGATATCATATCACCAACACAATGGCTTCCAGTGTGCACTGAATGATTTTTACATTAAGCTTTATCTATAGCAGTGTTTTAGATTCTGCACTAAAGTACTGATCAATTATTATTATATCTTTTGCATTTTTATTAACATTTATATTTATGTTGCCTTTGTTAAATGTTTTCTCATGTTTATTAATTTATTTCTGTTTCTATTATTATTTCTATTTGTTATAGTTTATGGACATGAGTGTGTGTATTTATTTATTAATTTATTTATTTATTATATGTCATTGTGGGAGACATGAACTAGACAGGAAACTCGCATTTTCTAAATAAAAGCTTTAAAGGGCGTTATCAACACTGCTTTAATGCAGTGAACTTATAAAATAAAAGCCTCCTTATAAATGCCGAATATTTACACAATGCTCAGAATTGTCTCAGGTTTTCAAAATAAAAGTCCTCGACCAGGTATAGCAGTTTATCCGCATGGATAAAGCTGCAAATTTTCAAAATAAAGTATACTATTGACTTATTTTGAACTCACCTAACAAGCGAAAGATACACGCCTGGATCCCGGGAGGAGACACAAATCCCTTTGGGGTTGTGTCAGGAAGGGCATCCGGCGTAAAAACTCTGCCAAATCAGACATGGAGCGCTACCCGCTGTGGCGACCCCTTGTGAATAAGAGAGCAGTTGAAAGTAGCTAATAAGTACCAACTGCTATTTCTCTTGAGCTTTTTAAACCAGTCACTATTCACATTTTTAACACCAAGCAACAGCCCAGCAGAGGACAGTACAAAGACCCTAAGAGTGACTAATGAGAGACTAGTGGGTTTTAAAAACCCCAGTCTGGGTAAAGGCAGTATGTACGTAAAGTTTGAGAGCTCACTTTAATATTCTCACAGTTTTATTTCAGGGAAATGGTCTAATATCGTTAGCTGTCCAAAGTTTTGAAATAAACCCGGAGGCTCTTGCTCATTTAGACACATAAACTTGATACAGACGCTGCAACGTCCCGTTTCAGACACACACCAAAAGTGGGGACAGAAAAAAACCTAACTTAACCGAGTCTCATCCGCCCACCCGGTCTGCCCCGTGTCCCGTCACGTTGCTGTGGGTCTGTCAGTGAGCCTGGTCCAGCACCACGCTGCCTCTGTTCCGTCCCGTCCCCCTTACCGCGTCGTAGCCCCGCCCCCTCAATCCCTCTCTCCGTACGGGACCGCAATGATTTAGAAGTTCAGGAATCCCACGTGACGTCACCGGGAGGGTGATGTAATGCTTCTGTAAATAGAACGTATTGTAATCTCGCTCCAGTCCAACGTGGTTCCTCTCTGGAGCGCCGCTCGTCCCTCTCTACTTGTAGGTAAGTCTTTTACTTTCATTCACAAAACTTTTTAGCTCCGCGGCAACAGCTCTCCTGACGCCGACCGCGCTCTGCCGAAATTTCCCGTGTACCTTTATTTATTTGATTATTTATTTTTGGTTTTTAATTTTTTGACGGTCTAAAGAAAAAAAAAGTTGACGGCGGAACTTTTTAGCGAGGTGTCCCGGTCAAGTCTCCTCACCAAGTGGAAAGGTTGAGCGCTCCTGTCTATTTGGGGGGTGTGACAGCACTCTCTGTACAGCTGTGCCGGGCTTGTTTATGAGTTGAACAGGTTCCTTTACGGAGCGGTAGGAGGAAAAAGACGACACACACACACACGCACGCACGCACACACACACAATTACCGGTCATGTTCTTGAGATGCAGGCAGTGGCCGTCCGGCGGATTTTCTGGTCAGAACCGCAATTTAATTTGAACTGAATGAACTCCATGCCTTCTGCTGTCATGATTCATCCATCAGATACGGGGACTCGAAGAAATAGTGAGTGACTGCAGCTGGCACCTTTTGTTACTTACTTAATGCTTACTGAGCACAGATGATAATAAAAGTTGTGTGTTTTCTGGGGCTCATAGTCACTGCGCGTGAGTGCAGAGCAACAAAGACAGTTAAAGAATGAGGCGGGAAAACTTTTTTTTTTCTTGTCAGCATAAATCTGTCTTAAACTGACAGTATGTTGTCCGGTCTGCTGTCGGGTTTATCCGTTGAAGATGACGTCATGGCGCATTGATGAAGCCGCTCTGACAGAAGGTTTTGCTGGAAATGTGCTGAGTCTGCTAATCTTGTGCTGAGAGAGGAGCAGAGAGGTAAACTAGATGCTTCAAATTTTACATTTGTCTATAAAATATCAGGTTATGAAACACTGCTAGAAAGGCTTAAACAGTACTGTATGCTATTGATTGCGGCACACTTTTACACTGTTACATACTGTTGACACATAACACTCCACCACTAAGAAACCTGCTTTCTTTATTGGCCGATAATGCCGAATATTATAAATACTTGGCTCAGTCTCTAATCTATCTGTAATTTTGCTGTTGTGATCACCTAGTTACCGGTTTATTTTCAAACACACAAGCACACACACACACACACACACACACACACCTATGAAGTCACCTCTGCTTGCCTGGGGTTGGAAAATGGGGGCTGAGGCAGGTTCAAACCTGTCATGAGTAGGCCTGAAGTGCAGCCCTCCCTTCGCAGCCTCCCACCCTCATTCCTTTTCTCTTCCATTCATTGTGTCCTCCTCTTCCTCTTTTGCTCTCCCTCTCTCGATCACTGCCACTTGCCCTTTCCATTTTCCTCGCCATCACCCTAATGTCACTCTTCACTTCCCCACCCGTCCTCTCACTCACACACACACACACACGCACAGACACACACACACACAACTCTTTCCGCTTCTTATGGAAGAATGTACTTTTGCCCTCTTTTTAGCTCTCAGACTTTCCCAGAACATCAGGAACCAACTTTACTGTCTTCTCATTGGTCTCAGCTCACACACACACACAAAGGGTTAAGTGTGCAACTGTGTGCGCTTCTCATAACCATCATCTCCACCTGGAGCGACACCTGTAACATTTGCTGACCCATAGGTCTTGTCACCTTGCTGGGGAGTTGGTAACTTTCTTACTTTAAGCTCATCAGCAGCAGCACTTCAGATAATTTGTAATTATCCCACTTTGGGGGCTTCATATCCTCACAGAGTTGACTGGGTCAGTGCTGGGTTAGAACTGCAAGCTGGTTTATTACTGTACTCTCTTCTGCATTTGTGTTGATAATTTTATCCCAGTGATTGATGTAAGACATGGCAAGCACTTACCCTTTCATCACACTAGTATTATTAACTGATACCCCGATGAAAGCCTAATTGTAGCCTGAAACAATTGCACTACACTTAGCACTTCACTACATAGCCACGAAGAGTAAAGCTCACAATGCTGGAAGGCTTTGATGCCCTTCTTGTGTTTACATGTAATTACTAATGAGTAATGAAAGGCTGGAAAAACACGGATTGTATACTATAGTGCTTGTCCTAATAAAAATGAATACCTAGTGTATGCTTTCACAACCCAAGACTGCTGCACCCCCATTGGCACCAAAGGGATCATTTTCCTCAAGTTAATATTGTGTCTCAGGGTGAAACATCCATCATCTGCGGCAACTATCTCATTACACATAGCTTCCACAATAAAGACACGATAATAGGCGCACAGTATGTGAATTATCCATGTAAATACAAACATAAAACAGGGAAGTACAGGCTTCCTGCTTAGTGAGCTCATCTGAACAGTGATCCAAGAGAAACAGCCCCCCCACACACACACATAAGACAGCAGGTAAATAAATTGTTCTCACTTCTTCTGTTTGTGCAGGCTTGTGTATGACATGAATGACAAACAGGACAGGCCTTACGCGTGCGGCGCCCCAGGCTGCTCTCAGGTCAGTTGCATGTATATGCGTTGCACTAATAAAAGTTATAGTCATACTAATAATAAAAAAGGGAATATCAGACTTGATCATCAATGAAATAAGTAACCATAGGTGAATCAATCTGCAAAATATAGGACGAGTTACTGATAAATAGAAATGTTTCATTCTTTTATCACCTGAAGTGATAAATACTCCAAAATACTTAAGAGACTAAGAGCATCATGACTGATTAGTCAGCTACAGAGGGATCAGCTGATTTAACTGAGAAACATCCTGCATGTCACACAGCTGCACGCATCCCTTCACACCTTTCTCCCTGTGTTGGTGTGTTGCAGCGCTTCCAGTTAGAGGAACATCTGATCATCCACAGGCACAAGCATGAGATGACCCTCAAGTTTTCCTCCATAAAGACAGATGCAGCGTTTACAGGTAAGGAAGAAAATGTCTTCTCTGAGCTCCCGACAACTGTATCTTCTGCATCTTAGACATGCTTTATGTCACTCAGTTCAGGTGTTGCCTGGCTGCACGTGTCTGCGGTGACCTCCCTTTTCAAGATCGGCGGTTGATTAAAAAAAAATGATGACAATATGCTATACAGTAGGAAATCAGATAAGCTCCGATACAGGCTTCCTTCCCTCAGATAGTCTGTGCTCTGAAACAGCTGCTCGTGCTGCAGCATGTACATGGTACTCCATCAGATTAGAGTCAAAATACAGATTACGGCACTTTGATTTAAACATGGAGAGGAGCTGCACGGGACTCTGAACGGTCCGTGGAAAATACAGTATTTCATTGTTTATAAAGGTCATAGTGTGCTGATTAATTTAGCCAAACCTAACCATCATTTACACGTATATTAGTTATTACTGTGCTCTCTATTTACAACACAAAATGTTAAGAAGAATAGAAAATAAAAAGCCAAAAGCAGTGCTACGATGTCTACTTAAAAAAAAACACAACACTGATGTTGTGAATTAATTCCATTCTTAATCTTTTAAGGCTGTTTGTTCCAGAGGAAAAGATAAGGGGTCTTCCTGTTCCAAGATCTGCTAACTCAGAGAAAATTTCGTTAGTTTTGTGCGTGTGTACATGCGTGTGTGTGCAGATTCAATGTCAAGTGATGCTTTTCAATGGCAAAAAGTAGAATTTAGGAGAGATCTGTCCTTTAAAAAGTCTGCATGCAACAACAATTGATTACTTCTGCGCTTTTTATTTCACTGAGACAATGAATGAAAAACATTTGAAGTGATTGCAAATGCCCTATTAAGGTTGTGATTGTGAAGGGTTGTAAAATGCAGATTATTGCATCATAATTAACTTTGCCAGCCTCACATTTCTATGTGATCCACTCATTACTGAAGCTACATCCTCCCTGTAATAGTAGCAGTGTTTTCAAAGTCAAAATAACCTCCAGGTGATCATTTAAACACAGTTGTAAAATAATTTGTGTTAACATGCCTGTGAATACATGGTGACGATTTACGTACATGCAAACAGGAACCAGAGGTGTGGCTCGCTTGTAGAAAATATGAGTAATTAAGAGCCACAACGGCTGATCTGAAGCAACACATGAGTACAAAGTGGCCTTGGCAGTGGCACAGGAATCACTGGAAAGCAAATACAACACTGGATAGGTACCAAAGCATTACCACATCGCCAGAGGAAGCTATGGTACTGAGAAAAGTGTAACTAGATAGATAGGTACTTTATTGATGCTGCAGGGGAAATTGTATGTAACAGCAGCATGAAAAATACAGTCTACAGTAACTAAACAACAAAGTGAGAGTGCCAACAATGAGTACTAAACTATACATATATAAACAAAATAGTTAAGGTATAAGCTGCAACAGACTGCAATGCGCACTGCGCCGGAACTACACAAGACAGGTGAAATCACAAAAGTCACGTGAGCTACGCTGTGATGTGTTGGCTTTATTTTTGCAACCATTTAGGAGGTGAACGTGGCTGTCGGTGTCAGCGGCTCATCAGCACAAGATCTGGCCTCTTCAGGCTCTCCCTCTGCACCTCCATCCTGCAGCCTGTCACGCCTCCTGCAGGAACTCCCCTGTCAAAACAAAACAAAACAAAAAAACCCCATCTGACCTCTGACCCCTACATGTTTAGACAGCTCAGAGAGAGAGAGACTGATGTTATCAGACAGAGGCAGAGAGCTCAGCTGAGAGGAGGCTTGTTTCTTTACATTATGACCTGCATCGCAGTTGATTCAGGGAGCAAATAAGCTCAACACGCTGTGCTGCAGCAAATGTTTAAAATAGTAAAAAAAAAAACAAAAACATTTTCTTCTCTCTTTTGTTTCCATTTGCATGCGATGACTCTAGACCAGACTCCGACGCCGACACGATTTCTGCAGAACTGCGAAGAGGTCGGTCTGTTCAAGGAAATCGAGGAAGAATTTCTTCAAGCACAAGAAGAGGAAAACAAGAAACAGGTAAGTCTGATACTATTTCTGCATTATTTCCAGTCTGACGTCAGCCTGGAAGGAACAGAAAGCAAGAATTAAGATACAATGCAGATCTGTACCTTGTTGCTGTCGGGCGTTTGTGTTTTGAGTGACACTTATTTGCGAAAGAGTCAGGCCCAGTTAGATAGCTGCAGATATCTGACCTGCTGCAGGAAAGGCACACCAAGCGATCACATTCTACCCTGTAAATTAAACAGCTAGTCCTCACACTCAGAGACAGCTAAACAAATGCACACACACACACACACTACTGTCACCATAGGTGTTACAAGAGAGAGACATGGCACTTAAAGCGATTGAGTAAATTAACTATGGAAGTAGAAGTATACTGCTCCAAAATATCTCCCCCAAAATTGTTCTGAGTCATCTCAAGATAGCTGCCTCAGTGTCGGCCTTTTCTTCTGAAAGGACTTTGACCCGCACCGTAATCTCAGATCGTAAAAGACTTCAATCATTT
>VUQK01007552.1:1140-17709 GCA_015106715.1 Bujurquina vittata | reverse complement strand
GACTGAATGTTCACCTCAGCTGTCTGCACTTATGCTGTTTCCTGTCCGTTTGTCTGATGAGCACGTCCTCTGGTGCTGATGTGTTTGCAGGTGTGAAGTCGGTCAGTATTGATGTCAGTAAGGAGCAGGTGCTGGTGGAATCTGCTCTGACCAGTGCAGAAGTGCAGGCCCTGATCGAGAGCACCGGACGGAGGGCCGTGTTGAAGGGCATCGGAGGATCAGAGCTAGGTGAGGAGGAGCAGCAGCAGAAGCATTGTTGTGAAATTGAAATGTACTAATGCAGTGAAGTATCAGAAGCTTTCCAGTGCCAGAGCTAAATCAGATTTATAGTCTTGTTTAATCTTTTTCAGTCTTACAAACTTAAATGGCTTTGCCTCAGGAGGCAGAGCAGGGTGTCCATAATTCTTAAGACTTGTGGTTTTATGTTGAAGTGGGCCTGAAGCCCAGTAACATCCCTGATGCAGGACTGTAATGAACTGGTATGTAAAAATGGAAAGACTGAAAGAGTGATCTATAAGAGCAATAAGATCTGTAGACTAAGCAAAATACAACTGATTATGCATTTAATATTTTCAGAGTTGGAGTTCCTCTTGATAAATAAAAAAACAGAGACTGAATTCAAATCATTTCAATAGGAATTGGGCCTTTAGGCATTCCTTGCAGATATTCAGCAAAGTATAGTGTGGTAAGTGTACAGCTGATTTTTATTGAGCTTCCTGCTGAACTAACATGCCTCATAAAACAGTCCAAATGGAGCTTTATTAGCTTAGCCACCGTTTTTGGTCGCACGTGTCACTAAAATGCATTCTGCTGATCTAGTGACAGGTCAGTGAAGGTGTGACTACATACACTGAGGGTAAATCAGTTAAAAATACACTACATATCAGTTGATCTGCTTTAAAGCGTGAATGTAAGTATCATCCTCATCACGCTGGCAAGAAGCCAAGCCAGCTTTGTTTTACATGCTCACTGAATCTGTCAAGCACAGTGTGATATGGTAGATATGCTGCCCAGCAGCGGCAACAGACAAGGGTTTGAAGTCTGTATATTAAAAAAACAACTGCCACAGGCTGCCTCTCTCTGCAGCTATATGTTTTTATACTTTTATATTGAGCTCACAGTTCCCTACAGATACCATCTAATGTGGAACTGCAAACAGTGTGATCACAGCTGGTCGCCTCAGGTGTATTTGTATTTCATTCTAATCTCAACCCCAGTTAAAGAGTCTGGATCTATATATATGCATGTGTTACACAGATGGCCACAAAACGTATAACCACACTGCACAAAATAACCTTACTGCTCCCACCCCAACACATCTACAAGAATACGAATGGTTCTTTTTCTGTAGTTTTCTAAATCAGTGCGTTCAAGGTTATTTTGTGCAGCCCTGCTGTGGCAGAGGGGACAAAACTTCTGCCAAAGCAAGCGCCTTTACTGTGTCTGTGTTTCTCTGGCAGATCTGGGTGCAGCAGTGGCCATGTTAGCTGGCGTGGGATCGATTCAGGGGGTGGTGCGTTTCTTGCAGCTGTCTCAGGACCGTTGCCTGATTGATGGGACCATTGATGGGTTGGAGCCCGGACCCCACGGCCTCCACATTCACACGCTGGGGGATCTCACACTGGACTGCCTCAGGTCAGACCAATACCAGTTTCATCAGGCCAGAGCATAATGCTGAAGGAGTCTGACTGTGTGCAGATTACTAATGTACTGATTTCCTAGGCACAGAAAGCTTCGTATGCAGCAGTTAAGAAAATTTCCAACTGCAGGAAAAATATTTCTTATATATTTCTGCATAAGTTTATCCTGAAACATTGTCAGATTTTCACATTAAGAAGCTGCTTTTGGCCGCTCCCTTATTCACAATGGATCACCGCAGCGGGTGATGCTCTTCATGATGCTGCCCCATAGGAATTTGATATCAAACTGGGCATCATTTGCTTGTCAGGCCAATGTCTGAAACACTCCAGTATGGAGCCACGATAAAAGTAGATGAAGAGAACATATTGAGACATAATTTAACCCAGTATAATAATTCAATAAAAACTGAATAATAAAACATAAAAACAAAGCAATAAAAATCAGCTTGTTAAAATGTAACAATATAGTGGGG
Source organism: Bujurquina vittata (assembly GCA_015106715.1). Taxonomy (NCBI): domain Eukaryota; kingdom Metazoa; phylum Chordata; class Actinopteri; order Cichliformes; family Cichlidae; genus Bujurquina; species Bujurquina vittata. Next base: position 15,596 of record VUQK01007552.1, on the reverse strand, counting down.
TAGTTTATTCTACGCTTATAATTTGAAGCTAGACTGAAAGCAAAGTGTGTTTTTTGTCAGGATTTCAATACCGAGTGGATTCCTGTGATCTGATCTGGAAGCAGAGGTTTTTCCAGCGTTTCAGAGCTGCAAGTAAGAAATCCTGGCTTGCTGTAGCTTTATGCGTGGAACAGCCTGCTAAAAGCTGCAGGATGGCTGACCTCAACAAGTGATGTGGGACATAATATTAAACGTTTTCTTTTCGAGAGCCATATCTAAAGAGTTTGGTGTCCACAAGTGTCAAATAGACTGTGTACAAATGTAGGAAGTTAAAGTCCATTGTTACCCTGCCCAGGAGAGATCAACTAGCAAAGATCACTTCAAAACAAGATGCGTGATTGCCTGGAGGCCACAAAGGACCTCTGGGTGACTTCTAAGCAACTGCAGGTCGTTCTCACGTGGGCTCAGGAGAACACTTAGCGACAGTGGTGTGCATAGCACAGCTGCAAGAGAAGGCACTTACCATACTACTGTCTGTCTGCAGTTTGTTAAAGATCATGTGAATGATTGAAAATGGGTCACTGTAGTTTAAATTATGTTTGGATAAAGGAAAACACTGAATTCCCTCATCAGATCCCCATCCCATCTGTTCAGCATGGTGCTGAAATGCCTCTTTTCCACTTCTACCTACTTAACTCAGATCAATTCTGTTTTTAGGGTTCTCCATTAGATGCTAGTACATGCTACTAGGTACATTTGTAGTACCTACCCAGCCAAGTTTGCTGTTGTTGCAGCAGGGAGTCACACTAGATACTTTTTTATTCCCTCGCGGATTTGAAAGGATCCAGTATTTTCTGTTCATTTGTTTAATAAGATAAGATAAACTTTATTGATCCCACAGCGGGGAAATTTGTGGATTACAGCAGCTCTGTACAGACAAGAATGAAAAGAGGAATAAAATAAGACAAATTAAATAAAATAGAATAGAAAAACCTTATATACATAAAACATATAACAACAATACACATATACATATAAACATAAAACACTATATACACATGTAACACATGTAGTAATTGGATTCTTCCTCTACTTTTAGCACTTCTATAAGAATCAGATTAGAAAATTCCAAATCTTTCATAATATTTTTCCTGCAACTATAAGAGGGATGCACAGAATATATTTCACCATACTGTGATATATGTGATCTGGCCTGTGATCTGAAAGAATAAAAAGCAGGGTTTATGCTCTAGAGACCAGTGGTGACCTTCAAAACTCCCAACGCATGCACGCAAGGCTTATGTTAGGGCTCTCAGTTTTAATTATCTCATCGTTGTCCCTGAGGAATATTGTATACTGCTGTACCCATGAGCCTCAGCTCCCATTGCTTTGGAGAAGGCAGCAGCAAGAGATGAAATTATTGTGTAATGTAATTATGGTTTTAATTAAAAACAGTGCTTTGCCTGCGTTAATCTAAAACTCATCTAGAATCCAGCAGATTTAATGTGTTAATAGGACAATGTGTAATGTTAAACTTGCACTTGCCATTTTAAGCTCAGTAATTCAATTAACCAAATGCATATCGACAGCTCCAGTTAACTAGAGTTCTTTTTTTGAACATGTAGCTTTTCTTTTTTTTTTATTCTTTGTTGATGCTATCCTGCAGGGATATAAACTGTGTCAGAGATGAGAATTCAAATATGTTCATGTCACGCCCACTTGTTCAAAAAGGGGGGACAACTGGGGGACAAATCCATCCATGCAGGAGTCTGCCACAGGGCCTTGCCTGTTATGTTTTTCTTTATTTTATCATACACTCACTGGACACTTTATTAGGCACACCTTCTTAGTACTCGGTCGGAACCCTTTTTTCTTTAAGAACTGGCCCAATTGTTCGTGGCATAATTTCACCAAGGTGCTCAGAGATTTTGCAGCCTGAACCGTTTATACAGGGCAGGATGGATCCATGTGTTCATGTTATACAAACCAAATTCTTTTTCAGTCTTCTGTTGTCCAGTATTGTTGTGAATTTTAGCCTCAGGTTCATCTTCTTAGCTGACAGGAGTGGCAGCCAGTGTGGTTTTCTGCTGCTGTAGCTCATCTTCTTCAGGTTTCGATGCATTTTTTGCTCAGTGATGCTTTTCTGCATACCTGGGTTGTAACGAGTGGTTATTTGAGTTACTATTGCCTTCCTATCAGCTCAAAGCAGTCTGACCTCTGACCTCGACATGGCATTTTCCCCCAGAGAACTGCAGCTCACTGGATATTTTTTCTTTTTCATTCTCGTAAACCCTACAGGTGGTTGTGCATTAACAAACAGTTGAACAGGTATACCTAACAAAATGGCCAGAGAGTGTAGACACTGTCTGTGCTTAATGGCCACATTAAACATAGCCAAAATTTTTAAATAATGAGGTCATTTTTTTTTTGTTAGTAAATCTCTGTGAGTCTGAAGCTACAGAGGGTATTAACTACTCACGGATCTGTTTGGTGTCAAAGAGAGCAGAGATCTCTAATATGGTCATGGAGCAATCAGCCTCACCTCGCCTAGCTGCAGGGGTGAGGGAGTTAATCACAAGAAAGTTGGCTTAAAGGGAGAAAGTGGCTTATTTCAGAGGGACAGTGGATAAAGTGAAGGGGTAGCACCAAGGCCTGGTGTAAGGTAAATGATTATTTTCAACTGAGAATCAGTAGAGCTACTTTAGTAAAGTCCATCCAGTTTCTTAACTGTTTATCCAGCATGTACAAGCTCAGACAGTAAGATCTACTTCATTAGCTTCAGCATTAACAAACTTCATTCTCCATATTTGATTATATTTATCTTCTTCTTTTTCTGCAGTTGTGGAGAGCACTACAACCCCTTTGGGAGACAACACGGCGGTCCAGAGGACCCTGAAAGGGTACAGTTGAATTTCTCCTTTAGAGCTCTATAAAATAGCATCGCCATAAATTCATTAATTTTTATAAGTAGCATCTACACTGTTTTCAGCTGTGCCAGAACATTTGGAGTAAGAAAATAATGGATAAATTCTGACAGAACCCCTTCTGGCTGTAGTAAAATGTCAACGGAGGCCAAATTCAAGACACGATAACCCTCTCAGATTGTGCCAAATGTGTCCCAGAGGAGCCATTTTGGGCTCTTCTGCTCCAGGTGCTAAATTTTAAGTGAAGTGTGAGAAAGAGTTGGAAGTCTTCTATGCTGTTAATGCCGTCTGTTTTATAGTTTTATTCTTAAACTTGTGTCATGTGGTTAAGTACAGTATTCACATGTATTGCATATAGCATGTAGGTGATCTGGGAAATATCATCGCTGGACCAGATGGGAGAGCCTCATTTAGACTAGAGGACAGTCAGCTTAAGGTAACACAAACACACACACACACACACACACACACATACACACACAGAGTTATATTTGTCACTGGTACTTGGCTACAGGATATAGAGCTTAACAGCATGCTTTGGTCCCTTGCTGCAGGTATGGGATGTGATTGGTCGATCCCTGGTTGTGGATGCAGGGGAGGATGACCTGGGTCGAGGCGGTCACCCTCTCTCCAAACAGACTGGAAACTCTGGTGAAAGGTGGGTGTGAAGGTGGTTTGTATTGAAGATGTGTGGCTTCAGTTTGGTTTTCATTTCATTCATGGAATCATTCAGTTACACAGCCAATACGTTATCAGCCCCAATGCCTCAGTAGTTTTTTTAAATCTGCATGAAGGGCATCTTTCATTGTGGGCACTTCTACATGCATGGAGGGATTTAACATAAATGAATGCTGTAATTATTCCACATTTAATTAATTAGATTTTTATCCTCATTGAAACAGATTTTCTTTTATAACTGATTAAGCATTTATTCTGTAAAATAAATAAATATTCAGTTTGTGTGACTAATCATCCAAAGCTCAGCAGTAGTCATTATACTGTAATAAAAGACCAATAAACCAGCACCACATTCTTAAGGACGGATCAAGGAAATAGTTGGCCTTATTGATGAAAAATTATGTAGGTATAAAAATATTACTGATTTTTTTTCCCCCAGTATTTTATTAGATATTTTACGTTTTTAATTTTAGCCCAATTTGAGAAAATGAAGAGACACAAAACTCAATTTCCAACACTTATCTGGGTCCGCATCATGGGAAAGCAGAGACCTCCCTCTCCTCACTCACCTCCTCCAGCTCTTCTAGTAGGACACTCCAGGCATCCCCGAGCTAGCTAAGAGCCTTAATCTCTCCAGCATGCCCTGGGTCTGCCCCATGGCCTCATCCCAGGTAGCCCGAAACACCTTACATAGGAAGCCTCCTGGAGGCATGCTAGCCAGGTGCAGAACTACCCTCAACTGTCTCCTTTTGATGTGGAGGAGTAGCATCTCTGCTCTGAGTCCCTCACCCTGTCTGTAAGGGAAAGTCCAGACACCCTTCAGAGGAAGCTCATTTCTGTTGCTTATACCTGCGATCTCACGCTTTCGGCCATCACCCAACACCTGTGCTTTTTTTCCTTCAATTCCCGGCTCTCTTGTTCCCTCACTCATGAACAAAACTCTGAGATACTTGAACTCCTCCACTTATGGCAGTAACTCATCCCCAGCTCACAGTGGGCACTCCACTGTTCTCCGGCAGAGAATCGCAGCCTCAGACTGGTCCATGAGGCGCAGCATATGCGTGGAGCAGACAAGCCCAGGATCCTTGGTTATTGTTCTTGGTGATTTTAAAACAAAGGAAAACTCATCTACGAACATCTCATTTTATTAAATATAATTTATTAAATGCCAGAGCAGAGAAGACAGCGGCGCAGATCATTGTTACGCTACAGTTAAGCAGTGACTATCACGTTGTCCCTCACGCTGCTTTAGGATTCTCAGACCACGTCTTGGTTCATTTGATCCCTGCGTACAAGCGGCTGCACCGACTACCCGATATCACAGAAAAGTGCGTAATAGACATGTGCCTGAAATGGACACGCATGGTGAAGTTGCAGTAAGTTGCAGTCCCACCAGGGCACTGCTACCAACAGTATGGATGAGTATACAGATGGTGTGATGTCCTGTATTAGCTTCTGTGAGGACAACTACATACCATGATGCACTGGGGTTAATTTATTATAATGACAAGCCCGGGTTCACAGCTAAGCTAATGGGGAAGCTGTCATCAGAGAACGCTCCGGACAGCCCGTCTGCCGGTCAGATGAGGGCAGTGTCAAAAATATGTGGCCACTCTGGCTCACTCTTGCTCATGCTGTAGTTGTTCCTTCAGTGATGTTCTAATCTACAAAGAGCAGTGAAGTGAAACAGAATGTTAAAAACAATGAAACTTTGATCTTTGATGGGGTTTTTTCACGCTTCTCTCGAGCATGTCAAAAGGGTGTGCAGTTGTGTTTTTGGAGGACTGCATGGAAGCGTGTTAGCGGTGGTTGAAAACCCCTCTCTGTAGGCTCTCCACAGGCAAATACGTCTGCAGACAGACACAACTGTGGTAGCATAAATTAATCATACGGAGGATAAGAGGAGGAAATGTTTCACAGTGGAGCTGGATGCAGTTTCAGTTTCTCCACCAGTTCTCAGCTAATAACTCTGCTGAGAAGGACAGTTAACCAGCTACAAGCTTTCTCCATATTTGAGGAAGGTGTAAATAGATTCTTTAAGAGACAGAATCCCCACAAAGCAGCTGAACTAGACTACACGTCTCCATCCGCACTGACACAGTGTCCAGCTGTCTCCAGTGTTCACTGACAGCTTCGACACCTCACCGGAGACATGGCACGTACCACCCAGCTTTAAAGCCTTCGTTATTCCTGTACGGACTCCATCCTCACCTCCTCGATCACCATCTGGTCCTCTGCTGCCACTGCCGAGGACAGAGGCAAACTGCAGCATGGCATCTGTTCTGCTGAGAAGGCGATTCGCTGCAAATCCCCTTCTCTATAAGACCCGCACACCTCCAGGACCCGAGGCAGGCAAGAAAGATTGCTCCTGACCCCTCCCACACTTTCACATTCCATGTTTGGGTAAAAACTTGGAAATAAGCATAATTCTGATTAGGATTCTAAAAGAAATGACACTTAGCATGTTATCGTGTCCTTTAAGAAGATCTTCTAACCAGCTGGAGAAGATACGTGTCTATGGTGGTGTGAATGATGTGCCTAAAGAAATGTTGCCTATCCAAATTATATGTATGTAGGAGGAATAGCGCTGTTGATTTCTGTTATTAGAAATGAGAGCTGCTGTATATTTCCCGGCCACATGTAGAGCAGTTTCCACTAATGTCATTAACGGCTGCTAATTTTATTAAAGTTCTCTAATAATAAACAAAACTGACTGCATTGGAGAGCTAACTCCTGCAGTCTGAGTCAGCGTCACGCAGGCCATCCTCACCTTTGGTCAACACCAGGAAATGTTTGTTTTTCACTCACTGATTAATCTTTAATTACCGACACTGGCCTGCTCTGGGCTAGTAATCCTTTCACTATCATTTCAGTCACAACCAGACCAGTTAACCAGTGTTTTTGTGAATAAGTAAACATTTATTAACTTTGAAAATATGCAAATTAAAGGCAGATGAGGCAGCAGCCAGATGCCAGTGGCATCAAAATGATTTATTCGAGCACTCTGAGTTGGTCTTTTGCGGTTGTTTTTGATTCTTTCCTGCTTCTTTCGTTTTCCCTCTGCAGACTGGCCTGTGGGATCATCGCCCGGTCGGCGGGCCTTTTCCAAAATCCCAAACAGATTTGTGCCTGTGACGGCGTCACGCTGTGGGAGGAGAGAGACCGGCCGATAGCCGGGACAGGTCGGAGCAAGGCAAGCCCGGAGACACCGGCAGCACACCTGTGACCCTCGGAAACAGACACTGATGGGAGTTTGAATGGGAGGGGGAAAGCCTCTCAAAAAGAAATGGAGATGGCGGGGGGTCGGAGCTGAAGCAAGGAAGACGGAGTCCTGAAGACAGCTGCACTGATGACCAAACAGAAATCAAAGGCCTTAATTGTATGAAAATGTTCTTTTTGATATAATCAGACACACTTGAATTTGCTCTCATTGTTCTCTGAGGATCACCTTATTAGTAAGGTGTCCGTTATTAGTGTTCTCAAATAAAGATTTAGTATGCGAGTAACCCATGAAAACATTAGTTAATTATATAAAAGCCCCTAAAGGACAAGAAGTTAAAACCTAATTTGGGGTTACATGTTATGGCCACATATTTGTTGTATGAAGCACAAATAATGTTAAAACTGATGTGATGCTGAAGATAATTACGATTGCGTATGAATGGTAGCATTTTAAGGAGAGTGCGCAACCAGTGGTTGGAAAACCAAATCAAACCTTGAAATTCCAGGATCTAAGATGTAGATGTCTTTTTATTTTGAGAATGTCAAAATCCTCCGCCCCTCCCTCGGTCTGTTCGCATTTAATCCGTAAGGTGGTGTGAGCGACTCGGTAGGAGAGTTTAAAAAGAGCCTCGGAGGGAAGAGTGAAATTCCTTCCAGAGTGAAAGGGTAAGAGGGGGGTTTCAAAAAATGACAGAGGGAGTCCTTGAAGGATAGTTTGCTCAGCTGTTTTATTTTTTCCAACATGGAGGTTGAGGTTAGTGTTCCTGCATTACTGCTGCAGCCAACTTTAGAGCCACACACAGAGGACAGCTGGCAATCTTTCAGACTTCCCCTGTTCGCTTGTAGGAATGTTGGATGATTGAAATAGAAGCATTCCAAAATGCTACCTCTGCATATACCCCAGCAACACTGCGACATGTTAAACTGCCTCTGTGTGTGTGTGTGTGGCAAATTTTGGATTGATTTTTTTTTTCACCCCCAAATCGAGCTTCTGTCTTGTTCTGCTGATGCCCGAATAAGCTTATTGAATTTCCTGGTGAATGTTCCATTATTGTCTCTCTCCATTTGAAGGGTCTGGGCTTTAAATGAAGACTGAATGGCTGCAAGTGATGGAAAAAAAGCAAACAAAACAAACTTGTATTAAAATTGTATAATATCTAAGCAGGAATCCCAAATACACAGATGTTTGATTTAGAGTGAAATAAATCAAGTGTGAATAAATTCATTAGTGTGCCTCTTTAATCTCAGCTCCACCGAGCCTACAGAAACATTAATTCCGCACTTGGAGGTGTCCTCTGTGGTTAAGCAAATGTGTCATCATTAATTGACCCCCACTCACTCACTTGTTGCTTGCCCCTTTGGGCCAAGAGCCTGCAGCTTTGTCCCCCCTGGTAGCTGTAATACATTAAAAAGGCTTATGCGGGGCTTTGTGTGCGTGCTTGAGTCATGTTGGAGGGCTTTCTTTTGTGAGGATTCAGCATCCTCCCGGTGCAGCAGCAGCAGCAGCAGCAGCAGCAGCCCTCCCCCTCTGCAGCCTCTCCAGCAGTATGCCCGACGTTCAAACGGAAGCAGGCGCTACCATTTTGAAATACAGCACCGCTTAGGTAAGATGGTAGATCCTTTTATTTAATCGCCTTTTTTCTGCACTATTATTCTCCTGTGGGAGCTCGTTAAAGCCGATCGGGCTGTTTTCGGCGGCTATGTTGTAGCGACAGAGTATTAGAGCGCGTTGTTACGCAGGAATGCCTCGCTCTTTCGCTGCATTCATTCCTGTGCGGAAAAATGTGTCGCTACATTGTATCGATCTGCTATCGAGAGGCACGCGTTGTATCAGATATTAAGTATTGATCATCGACGCCTCGCTATCCAGAGTGAAAGTAAGTGTGTTTAATGTCTCTCCGTGCCTCTTTCCGCTGTTGGGGGACTTTGTTTTGTTTGGCTTTGAACAGCGCCGAGCGGAACCAACAAGCATCTCTCGTCTCTCCATTCACAAAACACAGATATTAGAGCAAACAGCAGGCGAGGCGTTTGGCAGTCCGGCCTGTCCGACCGACTCGTCTCGTCTCTTTTTGGTATTTATGCGCTTGTAAATACGCCGAGCTGTGAAAATGTGTTGACTCAGCGCCGCGCTGCGTCATCAGAGAACCAGCTCCCCCCGGTTATGCTTCCCTTGAAGCCAGTGTGTTGGTGCAGCAGCCATATGTAAGCGGGGTTCAGGCAGCAGCGGCGTACCGTACGGGGAGCAGACAGCCCGCATCTGCTTAAGCAGCAGCAGCAGGAGGTGGAGGGGAGGGAGGTGTGCTCAGCCAGCTTTAACCAAAAACTAGAAATGCACTTCTCTGCTGCCATGATGTTTGTCCTGTGCAAAATGTGAAGATTGGCGTGAAGGGGAACTGGAACCTTTTAAAGGGGGCCCTTTTATGCTCATTTCCTGTTTCACGTATCTGCTCTCGGACTCTTTTAGAAGAGGTTTGCATGATTCACAGTTAAGGCAAATCTTTTAATAATGGACACTGGTGCAGCCCCTCGGTTCAGCCGCTGTCTGAAACCATCGTCCTCTGATTGGCTACCCCTAGTAAACAGAAGATTTGAACAAAGGTGGGAGGAGCTTCTGCCCACACACAGAGCTGTATGCGCAAATCCAGATAGGAAGCCTCGAGCTGAGCTTTTTTTTTCTTTTGCTGTTGCCATTTTAGTGTTTTTAAACAGACTGTGAAACACCACAAGGGTGCTAACGACTAATGATTGACGAGTCATTATCCAATGAGCATACACAGGATAATCCTCCTTTCTGGCTCTTAGAATGACCATAATTTGCACTACTATTTGCTACAATTGTCCTTTGCACATTCTCAGTTTTATTTTTCTTCATCTTCATTTTTTTTTTGTTACCTTATTTTATGACTCATATATAAAATGTTGTGCATGCGGTACTTGTAATGATGTCAGTAATTTCTCTTGCAGGATCAATAAAATATCTATCTATCTATCTATGCAATTTGACCTAAAATTCGAGACTGAGCCAATTTAAGCTGCGTCCACTTGAAGCGATTTCATTTGCCACTTGCAGGTATTACAGGCTCCAGTTGCCTTGGTAACCCATTTACTACCAGATCATTTGTCAGTCAATGGTATATCCTGCATTCGCACTGGTTGGAAGTTGAGAAAAGTTCCCGCCCACTTCGTGTTCCAGCTTTTAGCTTTGTTATTTTGCCTGTCGTTGCTTGAAGTCGCCATCAGTCCTCTTTCCCTTTAGATGGTCTCTGGTCGGCACATCGTTTTTAGTGTGGACGCAGCTTAAGGCCTGGATTATACTTTCTGCATCAGCAAGTCTGCTAGGGTCCATTTGGGCCCACGTGATATAAAATTCCATCATCAGATAGTGAGCAAGTCCACAGAGGAGTATAATCAAGGTCTGAATCATCTGGCGAGCGTTTACTGAGGTCACCGAGCGAGGGAGCGGGGTCGTTTTCCCATAGACCCCTGTGCAACCAGAAACCATAGAAGTTGCCCCCTGCTGTCCATTAAAATAACTGCATGTTTAAGACACTCCAGCATTGGCTTTACTTATCAAAAAGTGGGAAGCTACATCCATATTTTATACTGGCCGTGTGCCTGAGATGACCATATTAGGGATATTCCCTCTCAGTGACATCACAAAGAACCAAGAATGGAAAACGTTATCGGGCTGAGCACCTAGAGCAGTGTGGAGCCTGAATCTTTATTTTATAGAGGTTATTCATACACACGGCGGCCTCATTATATGAAACTTTTAACATGAGCATCCACCATCTTACAGTGTGTGTGTGTGACAGAAAATAAGGAAAAGCATGATAGATCCACTTTAAAGTAGCATTTTCAGCCACAAATGCGTCATCCTGTTTCATAAAAGTCGCATTATTGTGGCTGTAAATGCATCGTGAGTTGAAGAACAGTGCTGTTTCTAGAGGTGATTGGTGCAAAATGCTCCATTTGCTCGTCTGTCTCCTCCGTGTGAGGGTGACTCATAGCTGCATGGGTAGTCACAGCCTGCTTGTGAGTGCGACCAACGTCTTCTCAAGTGAACTCTGTGATCTCCGTGGCATATATTGAAAACATTTAGTGGTTATTCTCCAGCGTAATCTCCGCAGCTCTGTTTTTACATAATATGACTTTATCTGACCTCAGCGGGCAGCTCTTAGGCAAATCTGTGGTCTGTGTGGTATTCCATTTGAAGAATTTGAATGTTAATCTGTCTGCTCATTCATCCATAAAGGGTTTTTTTAATCAAGAGTGCGTGTGTAGCATTTCCTCCAAATAATAGGTTTGTGGGTCTTTTCCTAAGCTAAAGCCTAATAGCCTATTTCATCTGTTATTTGTTTAGTCATTCTGTGTATCTTACAGTAAGTAGAAGCTTCACACTGGAGATATTGACATTATAATTGAAAGTCAGCAGCATCCTTTCCCACTGACATCTCTGAGCATCGACACTCACACACTGTCCTGCTTTTCACCTCTAAAGTCAGGCAGTTGCACTCCAGCTCTTCCGTCTCCTTGTCAGACTAACACAGAGCCAAGGTCTATCTTCATGCTCACTCAGCAACTGTCACGTCTGGCGCGGCTGATAGTCATACCGTGTTGCTAATCCTTTCACTTATCTCTAGACAATAGTCAGACCAAATACTCCTCTGTTTCTCTTCAGCGCCATGGACAAGAGCCACACAGTGAAGCTCTTCGTGGGCAACCTGGCATTAGACACCACACAGGAAGAACTGTCGGCCATCTTCGAACCTTACGGCCAGGTGGTCAGCTGCAGCGTGCTGCGGCAGTTTGCCTTTGTGCATCTGCAGGGTGAGGGTGCTGCGGAGCGAGCCATCCGAGAGCTCAATGGACGGGAGTTTCGCGGACGGAATTTGGTGGTTGAGGAGTCGAGGGGGAGGCCGCTGCACTCCACCAAGGTGTTTGTGGGTAATCTGAGTGGGATGTGCACCACTGAGGACCTCCAGCAGCTGTTCCAGACATTCGGGAAAGTTCTCGAATGCGACAAAGTCAAAGGTAAGCGAGGACCCTAGTGACACCTGAAGTGAAGTTAGGGTATAGCTGAACTTGTGCAGGTGAGAGATTGTGTTTTATGGTTTAATTACAGTTGTGGAATTGCTGGGAGTGCTCTCAGTAGGAAAAATCTCACCACAAGATACGATATGATGCAAAGTTCTAAGTTCAAGGTCATATCCCTGTTGTAAAGATGTGACTGGGTGGTTTCTTTTGTCGGAGTTCATTTTCCCAGTAAGAAAATGTGTTCCTTATTATTATCTGTGCACTTAATCACAGCCAAGCATTGCTCTTCCACAGGCTATGCTTTTGTTCACATGGAAAACAAGGAAGATGCACTACAGGCCATCGAAGCCCTGCATGGCACCTCCTTCAAGGGCCGCCCTCTGTCCGTAGAGCTGTCAAAGGTCCAGCCCAGCAAGCAGGCACCGACAGGGAAAATCCCCTGTGTTAACTGTGGGAAGCAGGGCCACTATGCTGGAGAATGCCCCGTGGGGAAACCTTCTCTGGAGCAGTACCAGAGTCAGGCGGCGGTCCTGGCTGCTGCTGCTGCAGCAGCCGCCGGCCTACCGCTACAGGTCCAACAAAGCGTGCACAATTCAGTCTACAACACCTCCACCTTTGATCCCACATACGCTGCTCTCACGGGAATTACCACTGGGACACGCACTGATGGGAATCCAGTAAATCCAGCTGTTTATGGTGCCCTTGCCAGCCAAGTGTATGGTGCCAACGTTGCCAGTCAGCTTTATGGAACAGTGGCCAATCAGGCTGCTCTTACATCAGGCGCCACACAGGTATACAGCTCTATGGCACCTAATATTTATGGTCAGGTGGCTGCATCTCCAGCCGCAGCTGCAGCCGCCGCCGCCGCCGCTGCTGCTTACACGACTCCGGTTTACACCCCGACTGTGGCCAACCCCCCCGTCTACCTGGCTGCTGCTCATGGGATAGAAATGCCAACAGCAGCGGCTGCGGTTAATCCTGCTTACACTGTAGCGCCTGCGATTTATGGCGCTGCCACGCCAGCCTACGCTCAGTTAAGCGCCATGGGAGCAGCGGACCCAGCTACAGCCATCTTTGAGGCTGCCAGGCAGGCACATTACTTTGCCCAAGGCCAGCAGGTTGTAGCTGAGCAGCAGACGGCGGCTGCCGCCACAGCAGCAGCTGTGGCAAAGTCCGGAGAGAGGGATCGTAGTCCACTGAGGAGGTCGGCACCTCTGCTACCGGACCCCGTGATGAAGCCATTTATGTACCAGAGGGCCAAGCCACGCCGACCCCTGCTCCCCACGCCAGCTGGTCGAGCAGCTGAAGAGGCGGTGGAGGCTGCAGAAGACCCCATGGCCAGGTAGGATATAATCTTTGATACTGTTTCCCACCTGCTAAGTGGGAGATGTGGAATAATTACAGAGGGTTTTGACTTTCAGGTTTTCTAAAACTATTTTTTTCAAGCTGCTCACTTACCACTGGGAATCAGATTTTCTTCTTGTGTTTTTAAGTCATGTTTAACAGTCTTGTAAGCAATTTTCTCATGATTCAGACTCCCTTGCTGACCCTTCTTCTTACCCAAACAGTTTACCCTTAACCCAGCCCTCTCTGTTTCTGTCCTCCTTCACCTGTCTTAGGTACTATGCGGAGTACTACCAGCAACTACAGCAGTACCCCCAGTTCCAGTATGCCTACCCATCACCGAGCACAGTGACAGCCATCCCCGGCATGCATGGAGTGCAGGCCATGCAAGCGGTTTCAGCTGTACCCGCGATGTCCCAGCCCGTCGCGACGCTGGACGCCCTCAGGCCAGTGGTCCCCGCCGCTGCGGCAGTGGCAGCCGCCATGGCTGCGCCCAGGGTGTATGAGCCGCCGTTGCCGCCGCCCACGCGCAAGGAGGCCATCCTCCGCCGCCCCGAACTCTCCCTTCACACGCCTGAGCCCCCCTTCCGATAGTCGCACACAGCTCTCTGCCCGCCCCTCCCTCTTTGCCCTGAACCCACCCCTACCCTTCAACCTCCCACCCCAAAACTCCTCTTCCACCCCAAACTTGACCACCTTACAGCAGCTGTATGTATGTGTGTATGTATGTTTGTGTGTTTGTGTATGTGTGTGTGTGTCTGGGGACTCTTAAGTGTTTGGTATTAAACTGGGGACTCCTTGGTTTATTAACCTGCTTTATGAGAAACTTGATACGCCAGCCTTGGTTCAGTTCACATGCACACGGTGTAGCCATGAAAGGAAGGCTTTCATCTGTTGTACGGGCATTCTTTGCGCTTCTCAGTTTTACTTTTTTATTGTGCCAGTCTCACACTTGTGCCAGTATTAGGCTGACCCGGTCAGCCGTTTCATATGCCTTTATTTCCGCAACCCAGTTATGATTTTCTAAGGCCAAACCTACGATAGAAGACATCAGCCATCCTCCTTAGGCCTAGATGATCAGTTAGGGCAGCTAATTTGAAACCTTTTTTGCCTTATGTTGAAGAGCTTCAATTTGTAATGTAATCAGATGGGAAGTCAGATGGACACTTTGCGTGTATTGGCTGCATCGCGTCATGTCCGGCCGAACCAAGGTTGAAGTGGGTTTTTTTTTTTTTTTTGCTTTTTTTTGTGGGGGGGTTTGTTTCGAATGTT
>VUQK01007549.1:9238-22979 GCA_015106715.1 Bujurquina vittata | reverse complement strand
CAATTACTGTCTTTCTCAATTGCTCCTGTATTTCTTTGGATCTCGGCATGATGTGTAGCTTTCAAGGATCTTCTGGTGGACCTTACTGTGTCAGGCAGCTCCTATTGAAGTGATGTCTTGATTGGGAACAGGTGTGGCAGGTGTGACAAACCACAGTTATAGTATGTTTTAACAAGGGGGGCAATCACTTTTTCACACAGGGCCATGATGGTTTGGATTTTTTTTCACCTTTACTAATCAACACCTTCATTTACAACTTGCATTTTGTGTTTACTTGTGTTGTCCTTGACTATTGTTTAAATTGGTTTGATGTTCCGAAACACTTAAGTGTGACAAACATGCAAAAAAACAGGACATGAGGAAGGGGGCAAACACTTTTTCACACCACTGTATACATACCATTGGTAACAGTATAATTATTTGTATAGCATAATGGTCACGGCTTATTTGAGATTATCTGTATATTATAATACAGAAGCCACTGAGATGTACTTAAGTGCAGTCCTTCAGCCAGCCACTTGTGCATTGTGCGCATAGATTGAATGCTAATTGGTTGAACATTACATTCATGATATTTTAACAGAAAGTTAGTCTTCCTATGCTGCTTTCACCTCAGATAAATCTGAGAGGAATAAACATTCTCTCTTGTGTGCCTTTTAGTTCAGGTTCTTATTTTCTGGGTGAAAAGAAACCAGTCGAAGGAATAAAATGACAAGTTTAAAAACTCATCCACAGATATTGATCAGAGAAAACAAACAATAGGTTTGAAAACATAATTGAAAAAAATGAATGAAAAACATTTGTGAGCCTATTACAGTTTTTTATTTATTTATTTTTGCATAAATATGTCCTAAAGCTACATAAACAGTTAGGACAACAGTGTTATCCAACCTAAATTCTGGAAAAAGTTGAGATGGTGTATAAAATGTAAATAAAAACTGAATAAAAATATTTAAAAATTTCGTAAACCCATTTTTATTCACAATAGACTGTTTACATCAGATGTTTAAAATTAGACAGTTGTAGAGAGATGAATTTCTCATCATTCGCAGTATATTATCAGAAGATTTTCTGAACCTGTCCACCATTGTCCCTTGCCCACTGTGGGCAAGGGACAATGGTGAAAATCAGTATGAGATGCCCACGGCCTCTGACCCTCAGGCAGCACTGCATTAAAAACAGGCATAGGTCTGTCATGGAAATTACTGCATGGGGTCAGAAATACTTCCAGCAATCACTGCATGTGAACACAGTTCACCGTGCCATCCACAAGTGCAAGTTAAAGCTGTTTAATGCAAAGAAGAAGCCATATGTGAACGTGATGCTGAATTCTGCCGCCTCCTGTGGGCCAGAGTTCATTTAAAATGGACAAATGGAGGCAAAGTGGAGAACTGTTCTATGGTCAGAGAAGTTTAAATTTAAAATTCTTTTGGAAAACTGGCACCGCATTCTCCAGACTCGAGAGGAACGGGACCTCCTGCTTTGTTATTGGCGCTTAGTTCAAAAGCCTGCATCCAGTTGAAACATTTGGCGCATATACAACAAATACAACAAAATGGCTAGAATCCGATATCAGACAAGAATGGGACAAGATTCCTCTCCCAAAGTCCAGCAGCTGGTCTCCTCATTTCTGAGATGTTTACATGATGTTGTTAAAAGAAGAGGGCATGCCACACAGTGGGAAACTTGCAGCTGCCCCAACATCTGAGAGATGTTGCTGCCATCAAATTCAAAATGAGCTAATATTTTTCTTAAAACAGTACATTTTCTTAGGTTAAACATTTAACTTTTTATCTTCTACTGTGATTAAAATATGGGTTTGTAAGATCTGTAAATCATATTATTCTGTATTTATTTATTTATTTAGGAAATGGGGTTGTACTTGGTAATTTGGAAAAATATAAAAGAATGACATGTGAATGGCAAAAGTAAGATTTTGGATTCATTAATAGAAAAAAGACATGACAACTGCTGATTAATTCTGTACATCATTTTAGTGGAATTTTCACTCAAACCTTTGTATAGAACAAACTCGCCAGTGGGGGTCCCAAGCCCATGCAGCCTGATATTTTTCTTCAGTATTCCTTAGGGATGGGCAGCTCTTCTGGCCCAAATATGAGAAGAAAGGCTCAAACCTTGACACCACCAACATCACCATGTTTCATAGATAGGGCTCTTACATTAGTATACAGTATTTTCTGCAAATACAGTAATGCTTCGCATTTAAAGCAGAACGTTTCATTCATCTGTCAACTAAACAGTTATCTGTTGCAACACACAAGACAGGACTGTCACTGATTTGGCTAATTTCAGAGCTGTTGCACCCCTAGATAGTATCTAATTAGCACTACTACAACATCTACTTACTAAGAATGTCAATTATCTTCGCAGACAGGTGTCCTCCATTGAAATCGAAAGTCGTGATCAGTTTGTCTGATTTGAGGTGTTCATCAACACTGTAGTCTGATTATGTGTGCTTTCTCCAATCCTTCACAGAGGAGGAGTACAAACGTCTGAGTGAGGCTCTGGCCGATGAAGGCTCTTACAATGCAGTGGCTTTCAAATACAGCGCTGACTACTATGACCCCTCTCAGCCCACCGAGGAGGAGGATGCTAACAAGGAACCTGGTGAGAACTCATCACAACTTGCCAGATAGTTGCCAGACAAATGTAGTTATTGTGGACTTTGTGTGATGTCTAGAATTCTAATTGCTTAAATTTTATTGTTTTTTTGCTGCTGCAGTCTGCTGTGAAGAACACAGCCGCTCTATGTCTCTTTTTTCTTTTTTTCCTTTTTTTAATTAACTTTTAAAAATCCAAACAACCATCTGCCAGTTCACACACTTAAGGTATTCGCTAAAGCTAGTTTTTGCCTGAAAAGCACACAATAAATGTGCTTTTTCACCTCTGACTTTCCTTGCACACGTGTGTTACTTTTAGTCCTCTATCCATTTCTGACTTCTTATAGATGTCTTTTTTTGTGAGGAGCCTCATGGATTGCCTGTATCAAACCGTTCTCCCAAATGTCATGTAAACAGATCCTTAGCCCTCAAACAGGCCCCTTGTCGTGAAGTCATGTCTAAATGACTTCACTTTAGCATAAAAACGGTCAGGAACTTCTCCCATTTCAATTCACATTCATAGGTACACAGAGAGCTTTTGGTCTGATAACACAATTGTTTGCTTCTGATTGATTGCCAAATCAGAAGGTTAATCTCAGCACATTTTATTATGTGGTCTGTCAAAACATGATAAATGCATCTTATTGTTAGTCTCCCTTTTAAACCCCACACCAATCATTAGCCAGTCGTTTCACAATATACTAATTAACTTCACATCCTGTCAAAATAAGGAACCTAATTTGAATAAGCAGTATCTCTTTGGTGAAGTTATTTCACTGAGTAAATACACTTTAAGTAGGAGAATGCCTTCTACTGCAGAGTCAATGTGTGAGTGATGATAATGTTGAACTTTCCATTAAGAATGATCCATTTCAATGGTTTTTATTGTAATGTGTAATTACCAATGAGATTTACTTTATGTAACATTTAAGAATTAGTTATATTATCCAACTGCAAGTAGTTTAACCCTGATAATAATGCTATTATATAACTGAAGTGATCCCTAAATTTGAGATGCAAGATGGTGTGAGCACACTGCTGTCTTTTTAGCCCGCTGATTTCATATTGCAGCCAAGTGGAGCCCGTAGGCTTTTTTTATTCCGTCATAGATGCCTTTTATTAAAATAAAGGGCCCTTTATCACTGCAAACTCTCTACAGTACCACATTAAACATTTAAGATCGTTTCCACCTGACCTGTATGTTGTCATCAAGATGAAGGTAAAGGCTAGAGTGCTATTTTACTTTGATGTATTTGTGAAGTGGGGAAGGTAGTGGAGGGCATGTGTTTCATCCATTTTTAATATGATTTAGGAATTCTGAATTAATTTTAATTTTGCTGCTCAAATCGGTAGATGTAAAGTAGGATAGTAGGGTATGGTATGTTTGTTTCTTGCTGCCAGTGATTAGCAAAAGTTAATTTTTTTTTTTTTTGTTGCCCCCCATCCTCATGCTGCTTCACGTGTGTAGAGGAGTCAGAGCCTGAAGAGAGTGAAGAACCATTTGTTGCGCCCCCAGGACTTTCTATCCCTCCTGATGTGGAATTGGTGAGTGTTAGATTGTTTCTTGAAACTCTTTTCTGTCTAAGTTTCAGGTGTACTTTAAAATAGATTCAGTTAATTTCCCCCCCTCAATTTACACATAATGCTCCACAATGAACACCAAAGATTTTTTTTTTTAATTTCTTAAGCTATGAGAACATTAAAAATATTCTATAATCATACTGAATTTTCAAAACCCCACTATCCCAATATTTAGAAAAATAAATAAATAAAAGAAGCGCTCCAAGATTGCAAATCTCCTCAAAGGAAACTCAATCTCTGGGAAGAACTTACTTTTAAGGAAATAGAATTGTATTTTGTATATATTCATTCATTCATTCATTCATTCATTCATTCATTCATTCATTCATTTTATTTACACTTAAAAAACAAAGTGCAGGCTTTTTTATTTGCTCATTTTAATATATGGTACCAGACAAAAGTTTAAAGTGAGTGTGTCCAAACTTTTGACTGGTACTGTACTTTACGTAATTTTGAGAATAATTATTTTTTATTTATGTGGATCGCTTTCTCTTGGAAATACTTTCTTTAAAGATATATTTGGATGCAAACTATAATGTGATATTTAGAATCCCCGTGTACTGGTATATTTTCTAAATGTTGACAGTACATACAAAGGGAGTGAAATTTGAAGCATAGTTTTCAAAGACATTTAACTAAGTTTAACCTGATGAAAATTTGACCTTATTTGACCCCGAAGAAGTGGTAAGCGGCACAAAGTAATGTGATACTTAGGAAATGATATATAGGGATTCTATGTGCCCATATGTTGTTAATACAGCAATGGCAGTAAGAAACATAGTTTTAAATAGCTCTATAGAGCATTATTATCACTTTGACCTTCAGATCAGTCTATTGACCTTGAAGGAAAGGTCAGAGGTCAAATGTGACATATTTATAAATTTTTATACAGTACGTTCTATATGTTGACCACATGTGTAAAAATCATAGTTTCTAACTTATAAGGCTTTTTGGCAAATTTTGACCAATAATTGATTAAGGTGACCTTGAAGACCTTGGTGGATGTAAGCCAAATTTTACTAGATCATTAACATGAGCTCCACTCTGCACCCTTACAAACCTCTATCAGAATTCATTGAAAACATTTGGAGCTAAATGTTAATGCTAACGGTCCACATAGTCTAGAGTCAGCTTTGCTCATGTGGTAATCTGTCTAGGCTCACAGGTGATAGTGTCAGATTTGCAGCCTTCTGAGACATGATGTCATGGCATTTGTTTTTGGAAATGATAGGGTGATGTATCACTTTGAATTGTGGAGTGGCATTATCTCCTTTCATAAAAAAAATGGTCCTGTGTAGTCAGCACTAAAGGGGGTAATAAAGGAAAAACTGAAGCACCTTTCCTTTGTACTCAGAGAATTTAACCACCTTTTATTATTTATTATGGCAGCCACTTACTTACTATTGGGAAACACTTCAAAAAGAAAAGGGGGCCAAGATTGTAGAATCATTTCCAAGAAGTTTCAAGTCTGTCATTGCTGTCCAGGGTCCTTTAACTAAGTAATACAAGAACAGTCTGAATACTTCATATAAATATTCATTCATTTATTTTTAATGAATTAAGTAACTGTGCAGAAATGTGAAAAACTGGATTTATCTGTAGACTTTCAAAAACAGCTGCATGTATAGTGTGCTCTGTTTAAATGTCATGTGATGACGTTCTGACGTGTATCTCAACTATAGATGTGACAGTACGCAGAATTTATGTTGTAGTGTCTGCCTTGGTTTTGGAATCACATATTAATACAGTTTCCATATAACACCCAAAACAATAGATATGACTTGATTAATTGACTCTGCAATCAGTGATCATATTTTTTAATTTGAGTTGAAACTACTGCAAACAGTTACTGAGTTGCATAGGGATTTGCTGAAAGCGAATTTTGTTTGGCAAAGGTGGAAAGCAGCTGAGATGCCAAAATAACGTGTCTAGTGATGATCATATTATTGACATTTGTGTCATTCCCCATGGTGAAAGTTTTTTATTTATTTTTTTTTGTTTTAAATAAATATTTAATTGTATGACTGTCTAACCTTGCTCTGAGGCAAAATGCCATATAGTTCTTGTTTGTGGAAAAACACTTCTGTGCAAAAAGATAACGCTTCACATTGACATGCCATCTAAACAGTTGAAGTGTTACTGAAATATTTAAATTGCTGTTGCTTTGTTCTGTCTGATGTTCACAACCGGAAGCCTGACGATTCCCTGTAGCCTCTTAGTCACTCTCTCCTGTGTTTTTACACGGCTGTTGAGAAGCAATGCATCCCACTATGGAATTAGTGGGGGTGAATAAAGGGGTGGGGTGTTAACATCGCTTTAAGTTAAAGAAACATAAAGAAATAAGTGCATTTTTACTGCTTTTCTTCTTTCAAAGATGAATATAAAAGAGTCGTTCTCCCTTGTCATTTTACACGGATTAACACTTGTTGGGAAGCGTAGCACTTCCCTAAGGAATTGCTAGGGCAAAATGCTGCACGTGAAGAAATGCGAGCTTAAACGTGGGTGTTATACCATGGTGGATATAAAAGAGTCAAAACAACCTTGTGTTTGCATACATTGAGATACAACATAGCTGCAGTGCATGATTTGCATATATTATCAATCTCTGTTCTTTGGTTTGTAGGGAATACCACCATCTGTACATAAATCTCCTGGAGAACCTCTTGAATATTGGGAACCTTCTGAAGAGAGTCTGATGGGATACTAATAGTTACCTAAAAGTTAGATAAATATGTCATTGGCCCACTAAAGTAAGAGCATGGCTTAAATTTGACAGGTGTTATTTCTCACAAGCTTCTTAATGAAACTACTCAAGGCTCTGGTTCAAAATTATTAAGATGGTAAGATTAAATTATTCATATACTATGAAGAAACAGTTTTATTATAGCAGATACCAGTCTATTAATTAGGTTTGCCTAAATTTGCTCTGTTTTAGTATTCTTAGGGTAGACTTTTGCCATTTTCATTTGCCATCATTATTAATTTATTATGATTATTAACCATTTTAGCACACCACTGGCAATAGGTCACAGTAATGTGTAAACTAATCTCTATTCACTAATCTTTCCTTTCCGTAACTGAGAAGGGGATATGGTTGTAAATCGTACATTTTACTTTTAGAGTGCAAGCATTCTTTCTCAGTATTCTTTGGGCAATATTGTTACAGAATAATAGGTGCAAGCATTTTTTCCTTGTTTTTATTAAATAAACATAAAATAAGTAACTAAATGGTTTCCCCCAATTGCTGCATTCATAAGTGGAAGTGAGGGGAGTTTTTGTATGTCAGGAATTCCTTGGCAGCTTAAAAGACTGTAATGGTTTGTTTTTGTTGGACACCGGTCTCTTTTTGGCCGGTGTTTTGAAAGGTAGTATTTATTATGACTTTCAACTTGATGGGATATGTATATTCTTAGGAAGATTGCGGCACTTCTCTGTACTCTCTAGGTATTGGCAATGATTAATCATTGAAAGCACACAAGGCGAACAATAATGAATGAATAATGGACCATTTCTTGTTCCACTGATTTCCACCCATGTGTATTTTCAGAATTAATGTCATCACAATGAGCATAAGAGTGCTGAGCATGAAAATGTTTCTGTAACAAAATTGCTTTTGTCCTTGGTATACTGTGCATTGCATCTTAATGCCCTTTCTGTGGTGCTGATGCTTATTTGTCACAATTTTTTCACCATGCTTCAAAAACTATTTGAATGAGAAATATTTTCTCCTTTGCAAATTAAAAAAAAATTGGGTGCCCCCCTCCCCCCAAGAAACTAGAATCTAATGATAGAAACAGTGTCTACAGTTTTAAAATAGTGTCGTAATTTATTGTCTGTTTTGTAGCCGGCAACCATCAAGACCCACAACATCATTGAGAAGACGGCCAACTTTGTTTGTCAGCAGGGGGCTCAGTTTGAGATTGTGCTGAAGGCTAAGCAGGCTGGTAACTCCCAGTTTGACTTTCTTCGATTTGACCATTACCTGAACCCTTATTACAAATACATCCTGCGGTCCATGAAAGAAGGTCGATACAATGTTGCCTCCGACAGCAAGCAAGAGCAGTCACAGGGTGAGTTACAGAAAGCATTCTCTGGATCCACAGCACTCACGTGGACATTAAATTTGCAGAAACAGGAAGTCTTTTGTATACATACCTATCAGATTGATACCACCTGAGCAGTTAAATGGTGTAAAAAATATGCTAAAAACATTAATTAAAAACAGTTATTTTGCATTAACTGTATTGTTAAATTTTTTTGTTGTTTTTGTTTTTTCTTTCTGCAGAATCTAATTCTGATGATTCAGATGTGGACGGAGATGGGAGCTACCTCCATCCCAGCCTCTTTGCCCCTAAAAAGTGCTCTCGTCTGGAGGAGCTAATGAAGGTACCTTAAACATGTATTTTTTTAATTGTCTCTCAGTTCTGTGAAACCTCAAATTTTCCACAAATGAGCTTGTTACAAGGGCATTTTTTCTCAGCTGGTCCACCGGAATAGTAATACAAAAACTTTCTCAGCCTAATGTAATGCTGATGTTGAACTTGCTGAAGTGAAACTTTTTCATAGTGTGGCTGAAACTGTTTTGACACGTCATTTTTGTGTTGTGTAAGAGTGCATTTCGAACCAGTAGCACCATCTGGCATCTGAAATTGAATTTACATCCCTTTAATGCTGCCCACGTCTGTTACTGAAACTAATATCTTACGGCTTTATTCTGCTTCCCAGTCTTTATGCTCCTTCAGTTGTTAGTGCTTTCATGTGCCTTGTCATTAGAGCCATTAGTCTTTGTGCAGCAAGAATGGGAGCGTGGCTTTTTAAAGAAACATAATGAGCTCCTTTTAGTAGAAGCTGCCTAACAGTTGTCTCCCATCAAGAGGGATTTTGTTTTCAGATTAGCCGGTGTAATTTTCTACAGAGGACTCATATTTTAAGGTTTAATGTTTAATGGGGTTAAAGCTTAAAATGTTTTAGAATTTTAATACTGCAATAAGGAAGGTGTGTATGAGTTTTAACTTTATTGGAATACGGCACTATATTTAAATACATGCTATTTTAAAGGGTGTTGAATATTTGTATGAACATATGTATTAATGCATTAAAATGGTCCTGTCTTATATAATACTTGTAAGAGCTCACTTGCTTTAGTATTCCTTTGTAACAAACAACATAAATATGTTTGGCCTTCTTGTCTTATAGCCTCTTAGGGTACTGGACCCAGATCATCCCCTGGCAGCACTAATTCAAAAAGCCCAACAAGAAAGAAATGGGACAGCAGCAGCAGCAGCAGCAGCAACAGCAGCAGCAACAAAACCAGAGGAAGCTCCAGCTAGTCTACCAACACAGTACAGTGCTGACCGTGAGTCCAGTCATCCTGATAGATCAACAAATCTGGCATTTCTTTTTTAGTCTTTTTAGTCATGGTCGTTCCTGTTACAATCCATCTGTATGATTTTGTTCAGCTTCTATCTTAGGCAATACTGAGCATAGTCTATCATTGTTAAAAAATAAATAAATCAGCCTTTCAGCAGCAAAGTAATATTTAATTGGGGTGGGGGTGTTTTGTGGTTTTTTTTTTTGTTTTTTTTTCCTGGGGGAGATCAGGCCTCCCAAACTGTGAACCTAACCTGAGCCAGCACTCAGATCCACATAGACAGGTCAGGCAGACAGAGCTGAAGGCTTGATGAAATGAGAAATGTGTAATGGCAGTGCAGATCAGGATATCGAAAAAAAAATAAATATTTGAATGTATTTAAAATTTTGCATGTGATCTTGAAGGAATTGTTGAGACTTCTTTTCAGTTTTGTATGTCTAAATAGTTATAAAGTATTAACTTGCAGGGATATAAATTTATGAACATTCGGTAAGCTCAAACCGCAGCGCTTTAAAACATTAAAGAATACTCAATATAGCCCCTCTCAGGAGTGACACTCGCATGCTTTGACAAATGCACACACTAACTGTAAGACAGAGCGCATACAAAACTCTCAACCAATAGTAAATCATTTAACAAAAAAAAAGTGTGACAGTACAGGCCTAGTCTTTAAAAGTTTGCTGTTGTGTACAAAAATTGTTTCAATCGTTAAATCCACAACTACTGGAATGCTGTAGTCTGTCAGAAATCCGTTAAAGCCTCTTAAAGACGTGCACTCCTTTCCATGAATTTGACAGCATCTTAACAAGATTGTATGAATGGCACTTGGGTTATTTTCCTGTAAAATTCATGACAGCATTCCTGCCAGGTCAGAACCTCATAGCATTTATCTGACTTTACCTAAAGAATGAATGTGTGTCATGACTTGAGCTGATTGGCTTGCTCATATTAATGACTGTGGATGTCTCTCTTGAGTATTTTGGATTTCATTAAAACATCCAAACGGCTCAAGCCTATGTTTGCAGAAAATATCACAGCAGTGAGATTGCTGTTATGCCTAGTTACAGGTATTAAAACACAATATCAAAAAGAGGGGAACCTCTTGAAGTTTGTGTAAGGGGCCGGGTCAGCTTTCTGACCCGCACTCCCAGCACACACAGGAACAGGAAGACCCTGCTGGATACAGTGGTAGAGACTAAAGATTTAAATGTGTGTTTTAACTTCAGTGAAACAAATAGTCTTGCTGTTGGTGTTGTTGTGCAATAAGTGCAAGAGGTATTTTATATGTAAGGAACCCAAGCAATCTGTCACAACACCTATCAAGACTTTCAGTTTTCTTGACTTGAGAAAATTTGATATGTCATTAAAGTCAACCAGCTTGGTGACTAATGTGTTAATATCACTGGCTCCACTTTGACGCTGGCCATTTATTTGACAAATGTCCTTTTATTGCACCTTCTTTTTTCTTTTTCAATAAACAGTCTTTGTTTATATCACAAAGACTGTTGATCGAGAAGTTTTTTTTGGATGTGGGACACATGCTGATTTTTTTATAACCCTGTTTCCAAAACATTTGGAATGCCAGAAGTTAACAGAAGATAATTTTTGAAAAAATTGCTAATCATTTAAAACTTATATTTATTTAAAAACTACTACAATGATAAAGTGAGAAATTGTATCATGTTGTATCCCCTGTTCTTTAACAACACTCTGGGAGCCAATTGCTGTAATTGTTTATTGTTGTTGTCAAATATAGGCTCTCC
Organism: Bujurquina vittata; assembly: GCA_015106715.1. Classification (NCBI taxonomy): domain Eukaryota; kingdom Metazoa; phylum Chordata; class Actinopteri; order Cichliformes; family Cichlidae; genus Bujurquina; species Bujurquina vittata. The sequence goes on along the minus strand of VUQK01007549.1, from coordinate 11,643 downwards.
ACTGCTTAACCTCCCATGGCCTCCTTTTTTGCTTTAAAAAAAAAAAATGTGTTTATTGTTCCAGAGGCTTTCAGTGGGTGGCGTGTATGCACTGTAGGCAGGCTCGTTTAGCACCTGGACTCTTTTTTTTTTTTTTTTCTGCAGACCCATCGTGCTGGAATATGTGCAGAATATGGTATGGAATTATCTTGCTGCAATAAGCAAGGCAATACCTGGAAAACATGCTGTCGCAATGGCATCAAGACCTTTACATATTAGGGCTGAACAATTTATTCAAATTTTAATTTCAGTTACAGTTTTGGGTTTCAACAATTATTAATTAAGCGCACCGCTGTCCTTGCTGTGGTAGCTTTAGTTCCTCTGTGGAAGAAGACTAAGAGTGTCTTCGGTCACTGAAAGAATTAAAGCTTGGGCACTTTTGTAGGTGAACCTGTTGGAGGATTATTAACCGTTGACTGCTGCTACCTTTGTCTCAAGATTTCTCAGGGCCTCTTACCCAGTCTACTTTCATCCATGTTTTTATACAGAAAGTTAGAAACAACTTAAAATGATTTTATTAGGCACAGTTGTATAATTTCTGGAAGGCACCTTTTGTTGATCTAATTTCTTCCTGAATTGTTTTCAGCAGCAGTGTACTATGGATACTACATGCTGCCAGATGGATCATTCTGCTTAGCTCCACCTCCCCCAGGTATAGATGCCACCTCATACTATAATAATATGACCTCAACTGTCATGGCACCACCTGCTTCAACAGAGGTATTGGCTAATTTGGGATCTGCACCTACCCCTGCTGAAACTGTCACAGTAGGATCACCAGCTACAGCCCCCACTCAGGTCTCAAGCTCTGTTCCTCCAGCAAGTGTACCAGAAACCAGGTAGGATGTACCATTGCATGAGAACAATTGTCAGTGTTCCTTGAGATAGCCTTGATATTATTTTATTTTAATTTTGCCTTAATCAGAAATTTTTTTTTTTTTAGTATTTAACCAAAAAACTAAGTTGGTCATCTTTGCTTGCCTTGTATAGGAAATAAAGTCATTTCATTTTAAATACAATTATTACATCATAGAACAAGAAAGAACATGACAGTCTTAAAAGGTAAACCTTTAAAAGATAAAATGTCATCACATCTTTAATTTTCCCTTCAAACAGCTCAAAAGCTGAACTTCCAGTTTCTGCACCAACTGCACCAGCCATCATCCCCCCCCCACCTGACATCCAGCCGGTCATAGACAAGCTGGCTGAGTATGTTGCAAGGAATGGTCTGAAGTTTGAGGCGAGTGTCCGTGCCAAGAATGATCCCCGGTATGTTTTCCTACCAGCAATAAATCTGCAGTTCCAATAACATCTCAGTTTTAGGAACTCTTATTGGTAATTTTGCCATCATACTGCTGAGCCTCTTTATCATCCTCATCATTTGTGAGTGCTCACTTCTCACTGTGGTATGTGTTCTTTTTTTGCACTGTAGGTTTGAATTTCTGCAGTCTTGGCATCAGTACAACACCTATTACGAATTTAAGAAGAAATACTTCATGCAGAAGGAAGGAAAAGGCTTGCCAGAGGTAATATAAGCATTACACTATGTATTATGTTTCTGTGCATATTAATCTAATTCTCCTTAGCTTTCTATGCGGTGAGTATTATTGTCCCAATTTTGATTCCTTCAATCAAAAATCTATTTTTAAGCTTTTTAAGTGTTTGATTTAGTAAACAGTACCTACTTTACAGACATGAAGCTTAGAAGTGTTAAATATTGTTCCTAGATAATGAATTGTAACCGTTAATAATGACTGTGTTGTAGCGGTTTTGTCATTTGCATCACAGCTGCTACAGATCCATAAAAGATTAAGATTACCACATTAAGCCCTTAAGAGCTTAATAAAGATGTGGCTACAAGGAGCAGTGCTGTCATGGACACGGAGCACTAGAACAGTTTTACAAATATGCTGGAACATTTTCTAATGAAATAATCAGTGTAATCACTTTTGCACAAGTCACTAAATTATAGTACCTTAAATTTTTCAAATTTCAATCTAAAGAACAAAAGTCGCATTCAGAGTGGATGATGTTAAATGCACAATAAGAACCATCAAAGTAGAATTTGTGTGCTAGGATGGGGACAAATGTTACGCACAGGCAGTAAGATTAATAATTGATCAAAATTGATTTTAACCTAACTCTCCTAGATCAGTACTTTTACTTCATTGTCATTTCCTTTCCCTTAGTATTTTCCTTTTCCTTATAATTTTGATGTTGGAATTTTCATCTGCTGAACATATGCAGGTAGAGCACTTCTCTTATATATTGTCATCCTCTTAAAATAATGGCCTAAGCCAATTGTTTTCAGGTTTTTTGGAAAATACAACAAAAAAAAAAAAAAAGAGATACAAAAAAAAATATGT
>VUQK01007544.1:23010-38896 GCA_015106715.1 Bujurquina vittata | reverse complement strand
GGCTTTAGTGTCTCTGTCGGCTCTCACAGCACTAAATCCCCTCAGATCCACGTTAGCATCCGGTACGAAGTGGGTTAGCCATGTTTCAGTAAATATAAACAAGCTGCACTCACGGTAAATCCGCTGGTTGTTCAGCGCGGACAGCTCGTCGATCTTGTTCGGCAGCGAGTTGACATTTCCCATGATAACAGATGGGATCGAGGGTTTGCATCGCCTCCGGTTGTCCGCTAGCCGAGCCTTTAGCTTAGCCCCGGCCTTGCAGCCCCTAGGCCTCCTTTTGACCACCTCCGGGATGGGGTGTTGTCTCCCTGCTCGTCCCATTGTTCTCAGAGCCAACAATTCCTCTCTTGAGTATGAGAGGAGATTGGCTCCAGTTTGGTGTTTATTAGAAATATCCATAGGATATGCGCGAAAAAGATGATCCATGTTATATGAATGAAAAAAAAAAAAAAGATAGAAGTAGGAGTAAAGCGGAGAAAAATAGGTTAAAAACACTAATTACTACAGAGCTACTGGAGAGGCAGCCGTCTCCTACAGCGCCAGCGTAAACATAGAATGAATCTAGTTGCAGTCAGCCAAGATAAATATGTGTGACTATAAGTTTAAAAACAAAAAACAAAAGTGCGTATGCATTGTTTTCATAGTACCGTATATCAGCCAGAGCATTCACTGATAACTGAAAACTTCCCAACTCTGAAATGAACCAAACCAAGCAAACACTGTTTGTGGCGTCTCTCCAACTGAATAAATAAATCTCAACTGTGTAAACTCGATATAGTATGAGGCACCAACATGATTTATTTTTTCTCCAACCCGCATCCTCTGCAGCTTGCTTTGCCTGATTCCTTCACTCTGCTGTTCACTGTCTCACTGACTGCTCTGTAAAATTTGTTACCGTGTCCTTTAGCTGTTGCTCAGAAAGTACAGGGAAAGTTGATGTTTTGATCCAGTCAGTGCAAGATACTGAACCCTGAGTTGCTCCCAGTGCACAGTGTGTGGGTGAATGTCTGAGAGAAAGCACTTGGATGTAGAAAGTGCTTGCATGAATGCGTGTGAGAGAATGGGTGACATGCTGTATAAAGCACTTTGAGTGCTCGTGTAGAGTAGAAAAGCGCTATCTAAGAATCTGTCTATTCACAGGGGTTTCCAATAACGTAAATGCCCAAATGTAAAAAGCTAAACAAAACTTGAAGAAAGCTTCAATTTCACCAGTTTATTCTGGCTAACTGCGCAAGCAAGCAAACACTAGGTTTAAGCATTAGTAAATGCTTCAGCCTAGTGGCCTTCATCAGAGAATGGGGGAGAAATGGCAGCCACATCAGGTCCTTTAAGCTGAGTTTTAAATTTTTTAAAAATATATATTTGTCTCATTAGAGATAAAAGGTACAATGCATGTTTTTGGATGTTATCTCTTATTTTCTTTACAGGAGCTACATTGAGGTTGCTTGCTGTCACACAGTATTATCATGTCTCATTTGATATGCCAGCTCTAAGCATTGGTGACATCTGAATGTAATCATGTGGAGCGAAAGGTCTTTTTTTGGTTTAAAGGTGTGTGTGTTTGGGGGGGGGGGGTAATTTTAGACTGGTTTATGTGGAAGGGCTTAGCCCTTTTGTAATTATGATGTGCTATGGGTGGATTTATTTCCAGTCAGTAATAAACCCTCTTTTAGTCTCTGCATATAATACCACACCAATTGTCCATGCACGTCCTTAGCCCTTATCTCAGTGGGAGAGTAGCTGCGCCAGACACCTGCTAATATGGTGGGGTTTTTTTATCATTTATTGTCAATAAATTGAGATCACAATCAAAAGTGTGTGTGAACAGTGGGTCAATGCAGCCTTTTAATTGCAATACAACAGCTCTTCTAACTCCACACATTGCAAACAGGTTAAGGTGCACTTAAACTAATGACAAATGACAAGTTCTTAAAAAAATAAAACCATTATCTGAACCCATGAAGGGATCTGGCAGCCCTGGAATGTTAGGGGTTGTTGCGCATCAGTACAAAGACTGAGGCATCTTTTATCTTACAATGAAGGTAGCATTATGGCATCTGGTAAGTCTTCAAACTAATTAATTTGTTATTCCATCAGGACAGCATAAAGGCGTTTCATTTTCTCCTCAATGTCATATAACTACAAAAATACAACCCTTTCTGTTTCGTGGCCTTGAACCTTAGTGCTTCCAATAACTGGCTTGCTTGTGAGCATAGAAATGCTGGCAAACTATCTGGATGACTGTACACGAGGGGTCACTGAATGATTGAGTATGAAAATGACATTAGACACTAGATCTCAACCCAACTGAACTTTTAACGGTAGATTTTTGGAATTACATGTTCAACTATACACCAGCATGAAAATACCAAATAGGAAAAAATGCATTGGAGTTTACGAGACTTGATGGATCATTGCCAAGGCGAATTATAGCTGGCAGTCCATACTATAAGATATGGGCCACCACAATCATTGTCTTACCTCATAATTTGTATCTAAAACATTATAATTATTATACTTAATATTATTTGCCCAAATTAGCTTTTGAAAGTGACAGAGGGTTATATGTTGATATTGCAAAGGCAGAACAGGTTTTTAAACAAGGTTTTATGGTAATGCCACAGCTGAATAATTAATGATTCTGTGTAAATGTGTGCTAGAGAGAGTGTGGCAAAGATGTGGAGACATCCTGAAGAGTTGAAAGTCCTTAAAATATGTTGCAACTTTGTATTTTTATCAATAGCTTTGACTTTTTTTTTCTTCCTGCGATTGTGTGTCCTTTTAACTGTATGTTGTCAGATGGAGGCAATGTCCAAACTGTGTGGTATAACCTGTCTGCCCACTTGTCAACCAATCTGCAGCACTTATCTTGCTATCTTGCACAGCCATGTACTGTTGGGGTTTTGGAGGACTGCACAGAAGCATATTTGCATACGTTGAAAACCCCCGTTTGTAGGCAAATACCTAATGGCTCTACTTCGGTACCATGAAGCAGGGATGGACAACTCTAGGCCTCGAGGGCCAGTGTCATGCAGTTTTTAGATGTGTTCCTGATCCAACACACCTGAATCACATATAGAAGTCATAAGCAGGACTCCGGAGAACTTAACTACATACTGAGGAGGTGATTCAGGTGTGTTGGATCAGGAACACATCTAAAACCTGCACGACACCAGCCCTCGAGGCCTGGAGTTGTCCATCCCTGCCATAAAACGGGCACGAACTGTTCTGCCTCTAAAGTTTCCTACCACACGTAAACTTACTAGATGTGAAACTCTGCATGTGTTGTCTTCCAGTGCCTGCATTTCTATGCTCACAAGCAAGTTATTGAAAGCACAAAAGTTTAAGGCCACATTTTAATCAAAACAGAAAGGGTTGTATTTTTGCAGCGTTTATCACATGGATAAGAAAATGAAATATACAAGGGACAACAAATTCATTAGTTTGAAGACTTACCAGATGCTAGAATGCTGCACTTTTTTACAATATCTGAACTCCATTTTAGATATCACTGCTATCCCTTTTTTGTCCTAATGTGCCGTAGAATTATGCTAAATAATGCAGTTCACATTGAAGCATCTGTGACTTCAGTGTCAGGACTTCTCACTGTGGCATCTCAGTGGTGTGTTCGCAGTAGCCGAGAACTCTGAATACAGCAGGTAGTTTTAGGGGTTTAAAGTTTTTGGATCTGGTCAGAAAAAACTCAGATTTTTTTCACTTTTTTTTTTTTAGTAGGACTGTGCCTATTTTTTAATAGGTTAAGTTTAAGTTGTCAGCTTCCTAGTTACAAAGTGTGTGTCATGTGCCTGTGTGAGCATAGTGCAGGTAACCGTCAAGTGGACATCATGTGTATTTTGCAATATTTCCAGTAATGGGAAGCGAACGTCATCCTGCTGTGCCAGAAAAAATAACTTTGAACAATATCTCAGCTGATTCTCTTGACATTCTGTGAAACTGGCTTTAGACAGAGTAACTAATTACTTTGGTTACATTTTGTGAGTTGTTGTAACAGTCGTCCTGACCAGAAATACGGAAAAATGCTTAAATCAGTCTGGTGAAGTAAACACATCTGTTAAGGGTTGTTTAAGAAAAGAAGAAGTGGTACCTTTTAGGCAGTTTAAATGTGTGTTTTTGTGGTTTGTATTTCAGCAATTTCCTCTTGGACTACAGAGCACAAGGATCCTGTCTTTGCCTAAATAGTGCTTTAAAAGTAGTGCCTTTCTTGACAGCAGTCACACATCATAAATCCTTGAGTTTACGCTGTTAACGTGTTAAATATTAACACAGATACAGGAAAATTCTGCCCATGCGTTACTCATGAGAAGGCAAGAAAAGGAAGGAAAAGGAGAGACAGTGAGGAAGGAAGAGGTTTTCTTTGACCTGAGTTATTTCTATACTCCTTCTGATTTTCCCCTGTGAGTTTGGCGTTTTTCTCTCTCTTCATTGCTAAATGATTAGCTACTCATGTTTCCATTATGCATCTGATTACCTGCTTAAGCAAGATTGAAATCCCCCTGCTTTCAGCATACATTTAGTCATCAGTCATTTGCTGTGGAAAGTGAGTGAAACAGAATGTTGTACTCAAAAATTTATTCCATAAAATTCCTAATAATCATTCTCATTTGTTTTGCCATCAGATGAAATTGTTGTTCATGGTTAGGAGAATATTTTTATTTCTCCTTTAGATAAAAATTATTTTCACACTTTGACAAACAGCCATGTTGGTCTACTGAAACTACTTTGAATGTAGTGTGAAACTGAAAGACAATCACGTCACATCTTTCAAAGACCAAAAGGAAAGGGGGAAAGTCTGGACAAGGAGAAGCAAATTAATTGACTAGATGTTACAACCCTGTGTGTGTGTGTGTGTGTGTGTGTATGTGTGAATAAGTGCATATTTACCTTTTCAGTGGGGAGAGTCGACTATTTACTTATTAGTCAGTAGCTACAGTGATGCAGATTTTATGAAACTAAACCTTATTTTATTATTTATTTTTTTTACTACCTATTGTCAGTTTAAAAAATAGACTCTTCTCTTTCAACTTGTTTTCTTTGTCTGAAGGTCACCGTGTCAGTGGTCATTGGGATTTGTATTCTAACACTGTTTAAATCTGTATTGTGTCAACAATATGGCTGAGCAGGAAAAATTGTGCTTGATATTTGCCACAAACAAAGAGATTAGCTCAAGCCTTGAAAACATCATGTCAGGGAGTTAAGCTCCTTTGACAAAATATGATTTAATCAGTTGTTCAACAATATTGTTTGTGATTGTGTACCACCCAAAGATGTAAATGTTGCTTGATGAGCAGATAAGTGGAGTACCGTGAATCTCTTCTCATGTGAGTATAGACCCTGGTAAATAAATAACCAAATTCAACTTAATCCACCCACACTCATTGACCTCGTCTTTCTCTTTGCATCTCTTTCTGTAGAGGGAAGTGTCTTTGGAAGGATGTGGTATTGTGGTAGTGAACGATGGTTCCAGATGTAGCTAGCCAGCTGTAAATGGTGACAGAGTAATTTCCAAGTTAACGCAGTGTTCTGTGATACTAAATTAGCCCCTGTTTCTGCGTAATTGCAAGTTCTTAGTTTCTTGAGCTAACATAATTAGGCAAATTTCATGTTTTCATTCTCTCCCTTTTTGTTTGTTCTTTGTGTATTTTCTGCTCAGGTCTTGTGATCACTTCCTAATATGGAAGACAAGGTGGTTAAATAGTGCTGAATGGTGTTCACAGTAACGGGAAGTGAGTGGTTTTTCTTGTTCATAGTTCATTCATACAGAGTGTTGCATATGCTGTTGCTCTAGAATGAGTGTTTGACAAGAGTCCTGCAATTCACAAAGTAAAAGTTAGTTGAGCAGCTTCACAGCTTAAAATGTTGAAACAAAATAACCCCGCTAAACTCTGTCTGTAACATGACAACTTGTCCCGTTACACTTCTATTTAGCTTGTCTGCCTGAAAACACTCACACTCAAATGTGATTAACCAAAAGGTTATGTTAGGTGGCCCACTGTCAGTTGACAACACTTGATAACACACCAGCTTGTCTGTATTTGTACAGTAAAGCCACAAGTGTATGTTGCATCAACTGCAGGAGAGGATTCACACCATGAATCACAGGGTGTCCAAAAAGAGTACTGAGGCCAGCTAAAAATAAAGGATTAGAGCGAGAATTTCAAAATGTTTCAAATGTCATTAGTCTCCATTTCACTATTTCAGTTCTATAGTAATACCCATCTGTTCATTTCTTGTGACTATCTTCCCAAGCCAGAAGTTTCTCCTTTTTTTTTAATTTTTTTTTTTTTTTTTTTAAGCTCAGTCTTCTTCCAATCTATTTTGGGAAGTGAGATGCCTGGGTGTTTTTTGTAATACAGACATGGCCCTCTCTCACTTCCTCCTCTTAGCCAGCCACATTTTTTTTCCTCTCTTTTTGAAATACTGAAAGCTGTCCTGAAAGGTTCACTGTCACATTACTGGCAGAACTTCATAATGCTGTATGGTCACTGGTGCTGTATTAAACACATGGATTTTATTTCTCATATTAAAAAAAATTCTCATGGGTGTATAATTTACATTACCCAGGGTGAATTTGGATCTCTGCCTTGTATTCACATACAGTCAGTTGAAAAACTTTAGTTTATTGTGCTGACTGAAAAATTGCATTCTTTTGTGGCTACATTAAACAGTAGCATTAGAGAAGGCTGATTAACAGAACTTTCAAAGCATCGCTTGGAAATGTTGGTAAATAACTCTTGAGTTAATGTATGAATCTAATTGTATACATGCACAAAACATGATTTAATGCCAGGGTACAGACACACACCAACAGATGTGATGTATTGTGCGGTTTAGCAGATGTCTTTAATCAGATCAAGTCCTATTAACATACAAACATGTTTGCTGCTTCACTAAGCCCACAAAAAAGGAAAAAGTGAAATGCACATACAGGAACACGTCTACTGCAATGGTGTTGTTTAACCCTTTTTGTTTTTCTGATTGAGCCAAGATTATCCTATCACCTTTCCACCATATTTCACTACCCCACCACCCTCTGGTTTCACTCTGATCAGCCCTGGGCTTTTGCTTGGCTTAACAACAGCAGGTGGAGGATGGTTACTTCTTTAACTTAACCCCATCCCACCTCCCACTATCCCACTCTGGGTAGGGGAGCTTTTGTGCCGGCTAAAGAAGGTGTATTGTGTGCCCATCTGCCTTCCTCATATACCTCCTTCTCTCCACAAGCTTCAGTCTCAAAGGGCCACCAGCAGATTTGGGAGGAGGGGGTTTGTGGGTAGTCAATGCAGTGCCAAAAACACCAGCCGAGAGGTGAAGGGGGTAGGTTTAGCCGTGTTCATATGGTTGAAGGTATAGTGTGAACTCTTTATTTGTGAAAGGACAAATTGCATTTTTTATTTCTTTTCCAGCACATCTGTGTACACTTCCTTTTACAGTTGGGCAGTATAATAGTTTAACAGTAATTATCTGGTATTCTCAATGACAAAAACTGATCAACTAAGATTTCTAGTGTTGCCTATCATGTGTCAAAAAAGGCCACAAGGTTAATAACAGGTTAATATCTAGAAATGATTAATAAATGCTAACTCCACATTAGTCAGATATTGTTGGTTGTTCGTCCTTGTATGGTAAGCAGAAGAGTCACAGGTTGTGGCCAATGTAGAGTTTAAGTTGAACACATTTTATGTAATGTTTTAGCAGTGTTTTAAGGCCTGCTCCATTAGCATACTGTAACTGATGGATAACAACTGGTGCACTAACAAAATGTTCCAGATGAAACTCACGCTTTGTTAATGTACATGTACGGTCCAAACACAAATTACAGTCTGTTCTGTAATTAATTGAATCACAGGCTGTACTGAACTAAGGGAGTTGGTTTGGTCTATCCACTGCAGCCAGTCTGTTCTTCTCATGCTGCTTTTCTTTAATATATTTGAGTCTCTTTTTTTGCAACTCTTCCCTTTGTGCTGAGCTTAGCTGTCGACAGCATTCAACTTACACATAGAATAGAATAGAATGCTTTTATTGTCATTATATAGCATCATAATTTTTCGATTTTGAGGACTACATGTGAGCTTACCTTTTGTAGGTTGCATAGCCAGTGTTCTTCACTCTATGTAGACAAATACCTGCGTGGACAGACAAGGCACCATTAATTTAATAAATATACCAGCAGTAAACAAGACTCCAGGAATTCTATTTAACGGTTTTTATATGATATAAACACAAGATGAGTTTTTTTTTTAAGAAACCTATTTTGTGCTCAGTATTTAAAAAAGTAATTAACAATTCTGCACCTTCTCTGTTAAAAGGATTTTTACAACTCAGAAAAGGTGACTGGTGTAAAGAGGACAGGAGAGTGGAAGTTCCTTAAAAGAACTTCTCTTTGTGCAATCTGCCAGGGTTCTAGAATTGATCACCCTATGCTGCACCATCCTGAGTGTCCCCCACCCTGGGCTGAGAATTTCACTGGTTTGCTATCTATTGAAACTGTTCTATAACTGCAGTTACCAAGTGGGCATGAACCCTGCACACACCACCTCGTTGCCGATCCCAGACTGATTTTTCAAAAAAAGTTTTTTGTTTTTTTTTTGTTTGTTTTTTTGCTAGTTCGCTGCACTATAGTATTATTTCAGCGCAATTTGCTATCTACTACCAGGCACAGCCAGTTTCATTCACAATGTACACGCACAGTCTCGTGATGGACCTGCTCACGCTTGATTTTGCAGGGCAAAATGGCAACCAGCATGAAACTGAGGGGGAAGTAGAGATAAAAGGGAGCTCAACGGAAAGTTTTGGGCTTCCTATTAAACATAAACTCCCAGGAGCCTGTCTTGTTTCTTGTCTTCATAGACTCACAAGGATAACACACTGACGTGTTGCTTAAGGAATATTTATTGAAAATAGCTGCAGGTAAACATGCATCTTATTTTGAGAGCATCATGACACAGACTAAAGGGATACACGCTCTATCGTTGTCAGGTCATATGGTCCAATATGATTCAGGTGCCTTCAGTGACCCGTTGGACCAAAAATTATCACAGAATATTACATGCATTATATTATCCAACTGTTCAATCACTGAATTGACAAGCTGGCAGGGCTTTTAGTATTTAGCATTAGCAAGCAAATCATAATAAGCCCCCACCCCCAACACAAACGTGCGTTGAAATTTTATTCTGGCTAGAACCCTGAATCTGCAATTCACTTTAAGGCCATTATAAATTAAACCACCTCACTGATGGCTTAAAAACATGTAGATTCAATTTTTTTTTCTCATTGTCAAAAATGTAAACCAGTTGAGCCTGCAGTGATTCAAGTAATTCAAGTAACTAGATTATTAAAAAAAATTCCTCAATGCATATATTTTTGCTTTGAAACTTCACTGGCGGAGACTGTCTAGACGCGTGCACACACAAACACACGGCGAAGAGAAAATAGGCAGAGCCATTACCAAGATGATGAGCTTAGTTGGAGTGAAAGAAACTACCGTCCAAATCAGCAGCGCTTGTTACTGTAATTGCCATAAAATCTTTTACTGGGAAAAACCTGGCAGGAGTCCTTAATCAAACCACCTGTTCAACAAGCTTCAGCATGAAGAAAAGAAAACTTCATAGCTGCTCCCATCTACTACTGTTTGTTTTACACAGGAAAAAGTATACAGTAAAGCTACAGAAGTTACAATAAAAAGCATATGTATGCAGATTAACTCTAAACTTAATCTGGCCCAATATTTAAAATGGGCAGCTTGCTGAAGGCTGACGGCAACCGTCCAAATTTCGCACCCCTGCTTGCTGCAATAATATCTGCAGGAGCTGGGATGAGTGTAAACAGGGGGAATGTGGTGTAGTAGACCATATATATTTTAAGGCTTTAGTAACATTATTTTGTGGGTTTAGTTAATAGAAAATATAATATACACACACATTTATGCGTTAGTTGGTTGTTTGCATACTTTATTTTGTTTGACATTACTTTTGATGGAATAATCAACTGAATGCTCGATTAAATAATCAATTGCTGCAGCCCTAAAAGCAAACAAATATTCTAAGTATTAAATGGAGGAGCATCTGTATATGTACATGTTTTGTGTATTTATGGTGTCGTCAGGCTGTGTTTTTGTTTGCTTGTATCATCTCATCTGTATCTAGGAGCTGGAAAATGTTTTGTAGCTTATGTTAACTATTGTGCCCAACTGCCCTGAGACTGTAGCTACAAACTGGCTGCTAACTAGTTCTGCTACAGTGGATCTCTTCCTCCTTTGAGTATGCATAGTCTTTCACAAGTGAAGTAAATCAGCAATCAGCTAGCTCTTATTTTTTGTCTTTCATAATGTATTCTGCAGAAAATTGGATTAATTGTAGTAGTATTTCCATTTTTGTTAATGATACCGTATTTCCATAGGTATACTTGATGGATTTTGTGGCTCTTTAATTTTCAAAATCCAATTGAGATTTTTAAATACTCATAAAATATCCACAAAAAAATTATAGTAGGGGATTAATGTGTTACAGGAGTACTGTGCCTTGGTTCCATTCCCATGCCTGGGTATACCCACAGATTTATGTGCCTTTTTGACAAAGGAAGTAAGACCCACCCTTGTTTATTCTGTTGTGAAGGGTGGTTGAACTGTGCTGTGTGTTCAGTGTTGAGATAAAGTGGTGTTATACATCATGCCATACCAACTCCTCCTAGTAACACTGTCACTTTTTAATGGTCAGTAAGCTCTAAACATTTGATTCTCACATGAACAATAAATCTGTTTTGTAGCATCCAGGCACATTCCAGTGAAAAGTTTTAATTTTTTTTGTTTTGTTTTTGTTTTTTGTTTTGTATTTGCCATTTTCTACACTGAAAAACAATAGAGGCATCAAAAGCAAAAAAATAACACATTTGATTGCGGCTAGGAACGTGGAATTTTCAGTTCCTCAAACAAACCGACACTTAAACTGATGATAAGCTTGTGCATACTTGGAATTCTCTTCAGCTTCATGAGATAGTTGCCTGGAATTCCTTTCCAAATGGCTTTAGATGGTTTACACATGTGGTCAGCACAGTCCAGTGCCCATGACCATCCCAGTATGGGTTACGTTAGGCAGTTATGGAGGCCAGATCATGATGCAGCACAGTGTCACTGTCCTTAGTTGGATAGCCTGTACATGGCTGAGGGTGTGTTTTTATCTTGTTAAAAATCATGTGGTTTAAGTGTACCCTTGACTCTTTAATAACTCACTAGCTAACTTGGTGATACTGGTGATTTGGGCTGCCAACTTTTAGATCCAACAGCATTATTTTTGAACTGCATTCCAGATGTGACATTATTTACTGATATTATAGGCTAACTTAATGAAAATCTGGCCAGTTTGAAGAAAACGAATACAAAAAGGCAGATAAGGATTCATTTATCATACAATGAAAAGAAGATGTAAGGACAGAATGCTTCCGAAAGGTAGCTGGGATAGATTACAACGAGTAACACATTTTCACTAAATGGGCTGCTGCCATGTATTTTAACACTGTTCAATTTCTTGTATGACCTGCTTTTTCGAGGAAATCAGGTTTTCATGTGAACATGTAAATCTACTCACTCAAGATAACAAACTGGATGTTCCAACTGGAACGAAGCCCACTATTGTTTGTGTGCGTTGTGGGTAGAGTTGGAATGTATTACACAACAAAATGAACAGATGATGGCTCGCTGGCAGAGCTACATGCCTGAATTCTTTCTTGACTGACAAAGATTTTTTAAGGTCGTCGGACTGCATTATTTATTTTTAATCAAATGTGTAGATGAAAACAGGGCAGCATGGTGGCGCGGTGGTTAGCACTGCTGCCTCACAGTTTGAATACCATCTGGAAGGCCTGGGTTCGATTCCACTTTGGCCCGGCCCCTCTTATTTGCTTTTTGTGAAAGGCTGGAGCTTATATTTCAGACATTAATGTCTATATTTGACCAAGCAACTTTTTTTTTTTATTAGTGTAACAGCATCAGCTGGTTTCCTGTGTCAATCTTGTTGGTATTTGATTTGTTATTTACAAATGGTAAGGCCAAACTGTTCAAAATGAACTATTGGCATATTTAAATATTAATGCTCCTCATATAAATTGCTTTTTCCCCCTCCATAACAAAAGACTCACAGCTGTGCTGTAAACAGAAAAGATGCAGAGCAAAAATAGTAAAAGGCTGACTTATTCTTTAAAAAGCCAGTCTCCAGTGAAGTGGACATGAATTTTGCTAACAAGCAGTTCCTTCAGTAGAAAATTAAAATGTATTTAATTACTGATACCTATATCCTGAAAAATATAATTTGTGTGTATCCTAAAAATATTTTGCAGAGAAAAAAAAACTTTGCAGAAAAGACAACTGAAGACTGAAAAAATGTAAGGCTTTTAAACTCACTTGTTATGTAGATCAGTGCAGTAGCAGTGGGTTGAGGGTGAAGTATATACACACAAAATTACTGGTTTTATTTCAGCACTGAGTTTAAGTATCCAATCCTAATGTAGCAGCAACGTAGAACATGAATACAATATTACGTACTACCTGAACACAGTAGAGTGGGTCATCTACCCAGTCGGGAGGTGGGTCCGTGGATCGATCCGTTTTCGCTCATCCAGTGTGTGAATGAATGTTCCATAAAAGTGCTTAGGTAGAGCTAAAAGAGCTGTGAATGTGTGTATGATTGAATGGCTGAGATTTCTAGTAAAAAGTGCATTGAATGCTCAAATTGAATAGTAGGTGCTATGTAAGTCCCACTCCCACTTTATATTGTATTAATGGCTGATGTTGAGTGGTGCATTGACTTGGTGTAACCAATAGAGGGTGCCACTTTCACATAAATGAAAAGTTGCACTTCTCAAGATTTTGTCACCTGATGGCAGCACTACACTATAGTTGCTATTGTTGTGTACAAGTAGTGGCATTCAGTTGGTCTACAATTTTTCTTTCTAACAAATACTCTAATAAAAGGAAGGCATCTAGGATACACTTGATAATTCCACTTTGACATGGATCTTTACCTGGGATCAATTTTCTATAGCCCATTAATTGCTTTTATAATGTGCATTTTAGGTGTAATTAACCTCAATTTCTTCATCTGTCTTTACTCAGATGCTACAGGATTGTTCCAAGGCCCGTAGGGAAGTGGAGCTTCACTGGAGGGCATCACCTTGTTCCAACATTGTGCGCATCGTCGATGTTTATGAGAACCTCTATCAGAGCAGGAAGTGTCTGCTTATTGTCATGGAATGGTAAGAATGGAGTTTTGAAGGAAATCTTCCACTTTTTACAATTTTGCCTGTCTCCTTCAGTTTAGGAATTACAGTGATTTGTATATATTGTCCAACATTTTCAAAAAGGTAATTGAACAACTAACCAGATTTTGCATATGAGGTTTGTTTTTAGCAATTTGACTTTTTTTTTTTGCCTGAAGTATAGCCATGGCCATGTCTAAATGCTGTTTCCCATGAGATGCTCTGTCATGCCTTTACTGCAGCCACATTCAGTTGATCCTTTTTTGTGGGTCTCTCTGCATTCAGTTCTGTTGTCATGAGCTAAATATCTCATTGCTTTGCCTTCACATCGGATTTGCTGTTTCAAAGAAAAAGTTGAGGTATTTTCGCAGCTTTGGCGTCAGCATCTGTTCCACAGAAACTTTAACATTGGCCATAACTCAAGAACGATCTCACCTAGGATGTTCAAATTCACATTATAGATGCATCTACTAAAAATCTCGGATGAATTCCAATCTTGGCAGCATTGATCGGAAGGTAAAGTTCAGAGGTCAGGTTTTCTGAAAAATACTAACTCAAGAACAGTATGACCTAGGATGTTCAGATTCACACCATAGAAACACACTGTCAAAGCTAGACCCATCAAACTTCACATCTTTGTTCACTGACTTTACTGTAACGGCACTTTGACACCCCGACCACCCCATTACACATCCAGAACAGTCAAGCGCTGGCACCTACTCAGCGGCGCTCTTGTTAGAGTTCACTGTAGTGGTGTACAGATGAAAAATGACTTGTCCAAGTACTTAACTGTGTCTCAGCTATATCATTGTATAATGCTGTAAACCTATTCAGATTCAAGGCAAGATGTATGATCTTGTGAAAAAGAGTTTTCACATGGCTGCAGAGTTTTGTCGAAAAACTAAGTCAACCTGCACTGCGTATGTAGAAATTAAGAAGGCAAGTAGCAGCCAGGTGCTACTTGCCTCACATGCATCTAATTAACTGATCATCAGTATATTGTCAGACGTTTTAGCAGTTTACTGGTCTGGAGCTATTAGATGTAGCTTAACACTCCTCCTCAGGAAAGAATATCCAGTGAATTCACCCTAAGGTCAGACAAACTTAAAAAAAAGAGGTACATCGCATATTCTTCAGGCCTCAGTTTTCATGTTAAAGTTTGACAGTCTAATTAAAAAAAAAAGACTGAACAAGTGTGGCTTGTTTGGAAGGGCTGCCATGCAACACGACAAAGATTCCAAGGACAGCAGCAAATCTACAACAGAATGGCTGAAAAAGGAAGGAGGGGAAAAAAAGAGTCAAGGTGTTGCAAAGTCCAGACCTCAGTCTGATTTAAATGCTTTGGCTTTACCTTAAGAGAGCTGTGCATAAGCTAATGCCCAAAAACCTCAATGAGCTGAACACATTCCTCCACAACAATGTGCGTGAATGATAGTCATGCAGAAAACATTTTTTATTGACGCTAAAGGTACAAACATGATGCCAGCTTTTCATGAGATGTGCTTAGTTTTTCACAGGACTGATACAGGATTGCAATCTGATTTGAATTTGAATGTGTTGGGGCTCAGCTGGAAAATGTGTAAAACTCTGGATACTTTTTTGGGGGGCTGCCCCTTTATTGTCAAATCACGTTGTCAGTTGGAAGTACCCCGATGTTTCCTAGTCAACTTGCCACCCCCTCCACCTGACCGGCCATGCAGAATAAGCACCTAACCACATAACGCATTGTTAGACTTCACTGCATATTATTTTGAATAAGTATCTTTGTTTCTATTTAGCTGGCTGAGGAAAATGACAAATGACATCTGGATTGTTACGATCCAGCTGCTCTTCATAACAGGCTGAGTGCATTCAGAGTGCATCAGGAAAATCACTTTGTTCGAATAAAAAAAAATGCAAAAGGGCAAACCCAGACCTGGATGCAGTCTATGACTGGCATGATGCTCAAATGCGGATTTGAGCATTAGATAGAGATTAATTAAAGTTATGACATAATGGAGCAAGTTTTTATGGATTACATTTTTATTTAGTCATTTCCTCCCACTTAAGATTTAAAAAAAAATTTCTTTAAAATGGTGTGAGAAAATTTAGAATTTCAAAAACCGTTGCCAAATTTAAACAATATTGGCAATAATATTTTTGATGTGTAACAGGAGCTAAAGGATTTGCTTGGTACAGTATAAGCAGTTTAGAAATAAAATACTTCACAAAAGTCAGTGTTGGTGAACATCTTGTTTACTTTGTTTTGAGTACATTAACTTGCCAGTCATTTAATTTTAAGCCTTTCTTGTCTACAGGCTTTGCTTATGGCAAACCATAAATCAAATGAAAATGTTTCATTTGTTGCTGTAGTCAGTTCCTAGAATTGGTTAGATAAGGTTACCCTGAGTAAAGGGGATGAGCATCTTGACTTCTCCATTGTGCTAAGCACATTTTTCAGCCAGGTGAGTTATTGTAAATCTGTGTACAATCTCAGTAGACAATGACCCATTTCTTCTAAATGACATTAGTACCATTTCCTTGCCTTTGTATTTCCACTTTGAAGCATTTTACCCCCCCCCCCCCCCCCCCCCCCCCCCCTCCCTCTAACACCGCCCCCCCTTTTGTTTTTTTGTTT
>VUQK01007538.1:86677-97687 GCA_015106715.1 Bujurquina vittata | reverse complement strand
AATTGTCTCCTTTCTTTTTTTTGTTTTTTTTTTTTTTTTTTTTTTTTTTTTTTTTTACAGTGGACTCTTTTGTTAACTGTCATATTAAAAATGTGAAGTATTTTTAGATCCAGAGAAACAACATCTTCGGTCTCTGATCCCAATCTTGGCACTCATGGTCTTTGGGCTGCTGACCACCATCAGCTTCTTCATCCACAAAAGGAAAGGTGGGTGAGAATTTTTGTTTACTGTCCCATTTAGATGTCAGTAAGTGATTTCATCACAGTTCCTAACAACGTTATTATAGCAAAAAGAGACATTTTTAAGAGATGAATGCAGTCCTGCGTTGCACAACTTTAAACTCAAAACTGCCCCGTGATTTTAATGGGTCTTGTTATCTGAGGCAAATGTAAAATATGCTCATGCGTTGTCTTTTTTTCCCCCCACTCTGTCTAGGCTTGAAGCACCCCGGAGGTAAGAAAACACTTGTAGTCTTATACATTTATCATTTAAGAGTCCTGGCAAAACATCGAGAGGGTTAAATATTAAGTGAACTCAAGGCGACATGCCCTTTGGATGGCCATGTGCTGGTACTTCTCAAAGGTGTTTGTGGCCCAATCATGTGGTCCGTCTGAAATGACTCAGTGTGACTTTAGCTGCCCAGTCAGCAAATTCCACAGTGATACAAATAAAGTTAGAAAATTTCCACAAACTATCAGATTAAATTCATGTACTCGTGAAGTCAGCAGCACATTAGATAACGTAATCATTGTTTTGATTTTGTTTTTTTTTTTCTTTTCCCGCAGGCATCGTAGGGTCCCTTATCCATTACCACAAAGGGATTGTGTAAAAGTCTGTGGTTACCCTGCCTCACAAGTGCAATAGTAACAGAAAAATCTGCTCACATTTCCAGAATACTTGTTTGTAGTGACGCACTGATGTCTTCCTGCTTTGTTTATAAAGTGACGTGTCTCTTACATTTATTTAGCATAAATAAACTAATACATTATTATGCAATTTAGCTGCGGAGAATTTGCACCAGCTGTGCTGTACCGATTAATGACTCTATAATATATTATAATAACATTTTTACTCAGTAAAGGTTTATTTTTACAGAATATAGATATGCTGTATTACTGTTTTCATATATATGGCTCCTCTCAATGTGGAGGAGAAGCAGCTTTACTCTGAGCTGAATGGCAACTCTGTGAATTGCCACCTTATTGTGGTGGAGGGGTTTGTGTGGCCTAGTGATGCCGGGAGCCATGATGTCGGGGGGGCTTGTCCCCCTGGTAGGGTCTCCCATGGTAAATTGGTCCTGGGTGAGGTTCCAGACAAAGAGTGGTTGAGAAGACCCCTCATGGAAATGCTAATCACCCTGCCCAGGACAGGATTACTTAGGCCCCACCCTGGAGCCAGGCCTGGGGAGGGAGCTTGAGGGAGAGCGTCTGGTGGCCGGGCATTAGCCCGTGGTGGCCAGCTGGGAGCAGCCCGAAGGGATGACATGGGCTCGCCCTCCTATAGGTCCACCACCCGCAAGAGGCGTCATAGGGGTTGGGTGCAGTGTGTGTTGGGCGGAGGTCCTGGCAGACTGGTCCCCGGCTATCAAGACTGGCTAAACTAAAATAAATTTAAGAAAATTGTGCAAGTAATAATTTTGCAGTGGCAACAAATGACAGATGTGTAGTGTTTCCCTGTAGTTTGTAGACACACCTGAGCAGCGTGTGTGATTGCTTCTTTTTGCGTGTGGTGCTGAGTAGTAATGATACCTGTGAAAAGATTGTTTTCTCACGTGACTTTTGACAGAAATTCCATATTTAAAAGTCCATGCTTGTACACGCATGCATTCACATTCCTGCCTGCAGTAAGACGCAAGCTTTTTATTTTTGCACAAACTGTACAACTTGCACAATGAAAATATTCTGTTTTATGCACATATGTATCCTGTGTTTTGCGATTTGAGACGCCAAAGTACCAACGCTGGAAGTTTTGAGCCAAAGATGTGACTGCAGCCTTCATTCGAAAAGCTTTCCTTGTAGTGATATTTCCCTTTGTATCATACACTGATTCCTTTGCCAGAAAAATAATTAAATGCTTTCTATTTTATGCTGTCTTTATTTTTTTCCAGTGAATTGTTGGGTATAACAGCAGCATTTGCGATGGTCATCTGCAATCAGCTTATTTAAAGTAAATCTTGATGGGTTTTTTTTTTAAAAAAAGGAAAAAGAAAAAGACCAAATGTCAAGCAGGAAAATGAGTTTAAACTGGAGCACATAATGAAATCTCAGTGCTGACAACACATTTTATGTGTAAATGTTATGTGGTGGAGGTAATTATAATGTTCGGTGTGTTTTATTGGTTTTTTTTTTATTAAATGTTGAATGTTTTTATATGTTGCATGCTTTTATTTTTGTGGGGTTCTTATTTCCTGCCACGTAACTGGGGGAATGGGCAACACCAGCTTGGTGACCTTTTGTATAAAGGATGGAAAACACACAGCAGAGGGGGGGACAGACAGAGGAAATCAAGCAGAGCAGACCCAGTTGGACATGAGAGGAAGCAACGATGGACTTTGTAAATTTGGTGTTAAAGGAACATGGATTGAGCCGTGCGGCCGGCCCTGTACAAGGTGGCTTCCAGTGGGACACCTTTGAGAAAACTGTTTGCTGCAATGGCCTTGGAGTATTTGTGTAAGACTGAAATGGGAATGTGTAATATGTAGCTGTTTTTTTATTTTTGTCTTTGGCTCATTTTTATTTAAATAAATGGCACATTTCTGACTTCTTCCCTGGGTATGGTATACTCCTTGGTTGCTACCCGTTTTTCTTTTAAGTTGCTCTCCACCTGATTAAAAGGACCTCCCCCTTCTCAACGTAACAAACTTGGCACAAAAAGTAAGAAAATTTGTGTTTAGCAGATTATTTCTTTGTTGTAACAAAGCTTCTTGGCAGCAAATCTCATATTGTTGGAAGGCCCGTTTATTTCCACTTAAAATGTGCCACAATTGTGGGTTGAGCAGCAGAGCTGAGGATGTGGGTTGTGCCCATGAAAAACTTCCCAGATCTTCTCTACATTTTCTGCTATTGAGTCTTGTTTGAGCTTCTGGTACCCCAGGTGCTGACAATCAATCATTGGAGGCGATTTCAATTCAGAGGTATTGGGATGAGAGTCGGCAACCATTTTCTTCCACTTATCCAGGGGCCAGGTTGTGAGGGTAGCAGACCGAAGCAGAGAAACTCAGTCCTCCCTGTCCTCACCCACCACCTCCAGCTTATCAAGGGAACACAGAGGCATTCCCAGGCCAGCAGAGATGTCTCCGTGTCCTGAGTCCACCCTGGTGCCTCCTCGTTATTGGATGTGCCCAAACACCTCACCCAAGCAGCACCCAGGATAAGCTTGTGACCATAGGTGAGGGTGGGAATGTAGATTGACCGGCAAATCAACAGCTTTGGTTTTATGCTCCGCTTTCTTTTCACCACGATGGTCCAGTACAGCGTTCACATCACTGCAGCCACAACCCCAATCTGTCTGTCAATCTCCCGTTGCCCTCTCTGCTCACTGGTGAACAAGACCCCAAGAAACGTAAACTCCTCCATTTGGGGTAGCAACTTGTCCCTGACCCAGAGTGGGCACTCCACCATTTTCCAGCTGAGGACCATGGCCTCAGACTTAGAGGTGGTAATTCTCATGCCCACCGCGAACCGCCGCAGGCCACCACCTGATGAAGCCAACGGGACCACATGATCTGCAAAAAGTAGAGATGAGATTATGAGATCACCAAGGTGGAAGCCTTCCACCACTTGGCTACGCCTAGAAATTCTGTCCAAAAAAATTATAAAGAGAGTCTGTGAAAAAGGGCAGTCCTGATGGAGTCACCCACCGGAAATGAGTCTGACTTATTGCCCGTGTTGTGCTAAAAAGTGATTTCCAATGGTTCTATGTGTGCTTTTTTCTTTTTTTTTTTTACACGGAATATCTTCGCTTATATTAGTAAATAGATTGTAGTTAACAGGATCATATTAAAAAAAAGAAAAAATTACCTGTTTTACAAGTATCTACCGTATAATCAATCCAGCCCTTTTCGCCACTTCAAATACCTTTTACAGAGTTGTGATGTTATGCTTTTTGCAATTTCTGCAACAAACTTTTAATGTCCATCACCATTTTTACCTTGATAAATAAAGATTATTTGCCAAAAAGGGATTGTGACATCTACCTTGTAACAAGAATGTTGTTTCTTGCTCAAAATTACTTCATATCATGCACGAGAGATCTGTTTGACATCTGGTTTTGTCAGGAAGAGGCTTCTTTCTTTCAAGCTGTGGTTCGGGCCTTTGTACAGGCAGTTTCAAGGTGGCTGTAAAATAAATGTGCACACATCAATCGATTTAAAGAGTAAGCACACAATACTTGACCCAGTGGTGAGAGCATTTTTCAGGCTACATTTTAATTATGTCAAAAAAAAAACACAGGAGAGGCTTTTTTTTTTAAAAAAAAATTTTTAATAATATATTTGAATAATCTTCAAATGAATATACTAGGTAGCGGTCTTGTGCTTTAAAGTACAAGACACGACTTTCTTCTGTGTCGTGTCGCTCTTATAAACTTTGGCCCGTAGAGGGCGACATATTTTAGCACAGAGGGTTCTGGCAGGAAACATTAACCAATCACGTTAACGCATTCGAAAATGTTACTATAGCAATGCAAGGAGCTAACGGCGGTCTCTTGAACTAACCAATCGCATGAGCGCTCTGTGGCATTTAAACCGTGTGGCGTCATTTCCTCCGAAATTCAAACTCAAGAGAGCGAGAGTTTCATGGTTTCTCGACGAGGTGAGACGATTGCGTTGATTTTTTTTTTATCTTTCAGAAATACAATTTAAGATTCGAGTACTCGGTTGAAGTTTGCTATGTTGTTTTGGCATAACATGATTACAAATGTGATTAAATTCGCTTAAGCGCTAAGTAAAGCTACCGTGTGTTTTGGTTTTCATTGCACTACACAGTAGTTTACTTGAGCTATGTTACGCTTTATTAATTATTTTAAAACAACAAGAGTAGGAGTAGTGCGATATGTTTTTAGCCAACCGGATTTCTTTTCTTTTCCTTTTAATATAACAGGAAAAAAAAAATCAACGGATGCTATCTTAACATTAGAATGAGCCTCTTGGCAAATAGATTACAACGCAGTCAAACAAAAGCCGCTAGTCTTACTGTTACAGTAAGCATATATCTGATGTGTTTGTCCTGATGTCCAGGTCTATGAAAACGTGGATAATATGGCGCAGTTTGGTTTTGAGAACGACATCCACAGTATATTGAAGCTGGACATGCCGATCACAAACGGTCCAATGGCGAGGTGGCAGAGGAAGGCGAGCTCCTCAAACACGTCCGGCATGAGCGGCATGTCACCGGGAAAATCTGCTAATGTATCGCAGAGTTCATCAAAAACACCAAGCAAAACGCCAGGTAGTGTATCATTTCTATTCAGGCTCCTACTGGGAGGTGTGGGGGGGCTTTGCAGTTAGCTCTCCAAATGTTAACCCCCACTGGGTTTTTGTATTTATGTTGTGTCCGTGTGTATGATTCGTAGGCAAAAGTAAGAGGCAAACTCCATCTAAGATGGGGGGCGATCGCTTCATTCCCACCAGAAACAGCAAGCAAATGGATGTGGCAACTTTCCTGCTGACAAAGGAGAATGAGCCAGTAGACACAAATGCAGCAGTAACATCACTAAGTTGTATAACAAACATTTAAGTTTCTCTTTGCACAAAGAGGATACTAATTAGTATCCTGTCTGTGTTTGAAGGAAACCCAGAAAGCGTGGTCCATGTCACTGAATGGATACAACGTTGAGGATGCAAAGATTCTCCATCTTGGAGGGAAACCACTTAATGCACCAGAAGGTAGAAACATTTGCATTTCAGGAATATTAAGTTGAAATCAACTTGTTTTTGTTTTTATTCTCATTCATTGTCTTTTTTTTTTTTCTTTTTTCTAACAGGCTACCAGAACAACTTGAAAGTCCTCTACAGTCAGACTCCAACCCCTGCCTCTATCAAAAAGTCCAGATACATATCTTCAACTCCTGACAGGATCTTGGATGCTCCTGATCTTCGAAATGATTTCTGTGAGTAGGACACAGGATTTTCCTGTCTATACAATTTAATTCCATCACAATGGAAGAAAATGAATCGATCCCGTCAGCACAAAAATGCAATGTTTCAAATATGAAACTACTTGTGACACTTTCTATATGAAGTTAGAATTTCTGAGTTTCTGAGTTGGAATGCTCCCTCAAATTTGACTTCCAACTCGGAGGGTTGCAGCAGCCCCACCGTCCCTGACTTTGCAATTGGCAACATGGCAACAGTGCATGTGAAGAGTACAGCTCGTAATCTGTGCTGCCGCTGTTGTGTAGCTGACTGGCTCCACGAGTCAGGTCACTGACCAGGCTTTATCATCAACATGCTGCAGTGGTATTTCTAATATTAAAGACTATTACATTTAAATTAAATCCTTTCCTTTTTCAACTTTACTCCTGGAATGTGCTCGACTTTGTAGTTAGATTAGATAAACTTTATTAATCCCTTTGGGAGTGTTCCGTCAGGGAAATTAGTGATGTTGCTCCAACCTCTGAGGCAAAAGGAATGCAGTTTTATATAAAGATGCTAATTTATTACATGGAGAATAAAATTTAGGTCTTTTTCTCTTCCTCCAGATTTGAATCTGCTTGACTGGAGCAGTCGAAATTTTCTTGCTGTGGCTCTTCATAACAGCGTTTATTTGTGGGACGCCACTCAAGGAGACATTATTCTTCTTATGAAGCTGGAGTGTGAAGAGGACTACATCTGCTCCCTGTCCTGGACTAAAGAGGGAACCTACCTAGCTGTTGGTACTAGTGACTGCAAAGTTCAGGTCAGTGTAAGAATGATGAACACGTCACTTTAGTTCATAAGAGCATGAGGCGTTCACTGAACATGCTTTTTGTATTTTAAAAACTTGTCTTGATTTCCTCTTTAGCTGTGGGATGTTGAAAATCAGAAGCGCTTGCGCAGCATGTCCAGCCACACAGCGAGAGTTGGTAGTCTGAGCTGGAATGAACACATTCTTTCCAGGTAAAAATGTTTCTCTGCTAGCAAAGTAAGAGAAGCAATCTTTGTGTGGCGTTTTACTTCGTTTTTACGGTCTTCCTCCTTCCCTTCCATCGCACCCACAGTGGCTCCAGATCAGGACACATTCATCACCATGATGTGAGGGTGGCAGACCATCACATTTCCACCCTCACTGCTCACACACAGGAGGTGTGTGGCTTGAAGTGGTCCCCTGACGGGCGATACTTGGCTAGTGGAGGCAATGACAACTTGGTGTGTGTGTGGCCCCGCGCGCAGGAGGGCAGCGCCAGCAACGGCAGCCAGCTGATCCGCCGCTGGAGCGAACATCAGGGAGCCGTCAAGGTGAGGAGCCAACAAAACTTAAGAGGCGTGCTAAAACCTTTCCCTGGTGCTCTTTATGAACATTAAATGCACTCATGGCTTCTTGTGTATGCCTTTCATTGTTCTAGGCCTTGGCCTGGTGTTCGTGGCAGCCAAATATCCTTGCATCTGGAGGTGGTAGCAGCGACCGCCACATCCGCTTGTGGAACGTGAACAGTGGCTCCTGTATCAGTTCGCTTGACACTCAGTCCCAGGTAACTGCATCCTTCTGAACTCTTCAGTTTATTCCCATTAAAAGTCCTTATCTGACTAAATCTCTCATCAAATCAAACTTTTCAGATCTCATCGCTGGTGTTTGCGCCCAACTACAAGGAGCTGGTCTCTGCCCATGGATATGCCCACAACAGTGTTGCTGTCTGGAAATATCCCTCTCTCAGCAAAGTTGCAGAGCTCAATGGTAAAGAACTCTTAATCCACATATTTTAATGGTATATCAGTGAACTGAAAACTTGCTCTTGAGCCTTCCTGCTGGTACAAAGATGTATGTATTTTTGTCTTCTCTTCCTCTTTAAGGCCACGAGGACAGGGTGCTGAGTTTGACTCTAAGCCCGGACTGCTCTACTGTTGCTACTGTTGCTGCAGATGAGACCATTCGCCTGTGGAAAAGCTTTGAAATGGATCCTGTTAAGAAGAAGGCTAAAGAGAGGCTGGTGACCTCAACCAGCAGCGGTATTCATCAGTCAATCAGATAATTTGCTTTGTTTTGAGATTACAATCTACGCTGAATGAATCATTTGCAAATTATTATTATTTTTCTTTTTTATTTATCCACAATAAAGAGAACCACCTGGTGTTGCTCCCGTCAGTGGCGTTAAGGGTTGATGGTCTCCGTTGTTTATAGTAATGTTGTTTTTAAGGAAGTTTTTTTAAAGCGAATTTATAACCTATAGTTTGCTTTTAGTCTGAATGTTCTGTATACCTGGGTTATAAATAAACACTTTACAGCATCTGCTTCTTGCCATGTATTGGTGCTGTTGCTGGCCAGCCATAGGGTTAGGACTACAGTATGAGAGTTGACTTGTATGGGAAGGTACAGCTTTTCTTTTTAATCTTAGCAAGTGACTTCACATCACCTGTTAAATTTGTTTGCTCTCATGGTGATCTATTAAAAACCTCATCTACTTGATGTGCTGTCTTTAAACACTAGAGATGGATTACTTGGAACTCAATAAAGTCCCTCCCCACAGATCACTTGCTTCTTGTGGGATAATTTCACGGTTTATCTACTTTAACTCTAATATGGTTCACTGAGTTATTCTGCAGTGCTGGTGGAGACAAATTCCCACTAAAGTGTCAAGTATTTGGCATGAAAACCTGATTGGTAGAAATGATTCTACTTGCATCAAATATTAACCTCCTGAAACCTGAGCTCCTGTTTGCATTTTTTAATTTCTCCTATATTTGTGATTAGTGTAATGTGAAAGTATAAAACAGTGAGCACAATGAAGTAGAAGGTGCAGCAAAGCCAAATGTAATGTCCCCACATGTGGGCGCAGGGTCTCAGGAGGCTAAGGCCAGTTGCTGAGACAGATGTTTCCCCACCTTTTTATTACCGTAGATGCAAAGTCTTGCCACAAGGTGGCTCAGTCTGAAAAACACCCCTGAGTGTTTTTAACTTGCATTATTGAAAAGGAAGACCAGTGGTGATTAGCTCACCTGCAGAATGTTTTCTTTAAAAAAAAAAAAAAAAAGCTTTTAATATATTGCAAATTCTAAGCAAAAATTAACATGCTGAATTAAGTCTCTGTACATTTTTGTTGGCCCAAAGATGTGTGCAACTGGAGCTACAGGTACAGATCATAAAAGTTCAAGTTTCTCAATAAGTTTTTCAGAAAAGTCCCCAAAATTTTTTTTTTCTTTTATCAAAAGAGTTAAAACCAACACAAATAACCTAAACCTCTGTTTCCCAGAGGTGACATACAGGTTAAATAAAGATCAATAGCAGCAAACACTGATGGGTTTATCAAATATATTCATACTTTAGTTATATTCAGAAACATCACAGAAAGCCTATTAACTTATAGCAGAGTGTGCAGAGAGAACAGACCATATAGTGTTGTGAAACTCTGGCTGGATTATTACAGATGAACGTGCACAGCAGTGTATGAGCACTTATTTTTTTTTTAAAAAATGCATCAATACTGTAATATACAGTATAACGTTGCTTTTCCACAATTCTTAAAATTGAAGTTTTAAGTGTGATGTTTCTGTCACAGTGCACATCACAACTGCTTTTCAAATTACACAGACCTTTATCTAAATTTAGTTTTATTTCAAAAAGATAAATTAAAAAAAACTAAATATGTGACATTTACAGTGAAAGCCTAATTTGAGGCCAACAGTAATAGTTATTTACATGTACAAGTCTTGAGTGAAAACTGTGCTATGCTCCATACTCCCAAGCGACAAAGGTCATGTTAGCAAAACGGCAGTGTAGGTCAAGCTCGTGCGGGTCGAGCCTGAGTTGAAGAACACTATCAGTGACAAAGGGAGCACCAATCTTCATGCAGCATTCATCACAGTTGCAACTTACAAACACAACGTGGGCAGGTAGAGACCACCATTCATAACCCGAGAGGAGTGCATGTATTTTCACAAAAAGACTAGACTGACAAAGAGACTCTGTAGTTTAGATGAAGCATATTGAGATCGACGTCAGTCCAGTACGCTACTAGATATGAATGATGTATGTAAGGTGTTACTGCCAACTAACAGTCTATGCGTCCTTCTCATTTCCGGGGTCACCGAGTTAGACTTCCTTGACTTTGCCCATCACGATTTTGCCGTTGGTGCAGTGGTGACCGTTCCCATTCTGAAGGGGTTTACCGTTAGCCACCACGGTGAGCGGTTCGCTGGTTGAGCCGTTCTGTTTCACCTTGTCGGCCATGGTGGGAAGTCGGTTGCCCTTTATGTAGGCCTGCACCCAAAAGTGGGAGAACAGGAGGAAGAATAAGACGCCATACATCCAGATCAGGTGGATCCACAAGGGGACTTGATAGTCACACGTCTCCATAAAGTAGTACTGGCTGATGTGAATGGAGACCAGAACAAACTGCGTCTGTAAAAGGAGGAAAACTGCTGATTATTTTTTTTGTAAAACATCCCAGTCGTAGCAGAATTCAAATATGGCGTTCATTTGAAAACATTTCTGCAAAATGGGAACGTACGAGCTGGATTGCGGTCATGTACTTCTTCCACCAGAGGTATTTCTGGAAGCGAGGCCCTGCAGCAGAGAGCCCGTAGTAGGTGTACATGATAACGTGGACCGTTGCATTCACCATGGCATGGAAGGAGCCCATTCCTCCAGCTTGAAAGGGGAAAATAAAAAGATTAAATTCATATACATCTGTGCCATTATCTCAACAACGAGCTGTGTTGGCCCTGTTCTTTCAAACAATGCATTTATGCGTGTTTGTGCGCTCACCAGGTGTCAGGTTGACGCCCCACCACCACGTCCAGGGCATGAAGGAGTGATGGAAGACGTGGAGAAATGTGATCTGACTTTGTTTCTTTCTCAGCACAAAGAAGACCTGATT
>VUQK01007538.1:43302-77291 GCA_015106715.1 Bujurquina vittata | reverse complement strand
GCCGGGGGCCCCCCGACACCACCCCCCCCCCCCCCCCCCAGGAGGACATGGAGGTCCTGCGCAAGTCATCAGTGTTTGCTGCAGAGGTCTTGGATGTGTTTGACCGATCGCTGACTGAAAAGGAGCTGGTGTCCCAGTCCAAGGCCCTGTGCAGAGACTACATCTTGTCCAGACTCACCCAGAACGGGTTGGGGTGGTCCAACACTGAGCTCAGCTTTTCTCCCTCGAATGCAGCGCTGGCTGAAGTGTCTACGGTGCTTCTCTGTCTCGGTGAGCACAGCAGTCTCTGAACAGTAGCTCCCATAAATGTCATGTCTGAACCTGGCTGTGCTGACGCAGGAGATTGCTCTTAGTATGACTGACTGTTTGAAGTTGCCAGTTTTGTGCTGCTGATGAGCCGTGGCTTCGATATCATTAAGAAAAGCTTGGCTCCTTTAACAGAATCCAGATCCACATCAAGAAATGGGACCAAAGAAATAAATCATGGCTTGGCTTTTTAGGAATCTTTGGGGGATTTTTTTTTTTTTACCCCCCTCGTTGAATAAAAAAGCATTAAGTGACATTAAATTTCATGCGTTTGCAGCCTAACACGTCGCGGCCCATATTCATAAGCTATCGATTATTTGTTTGGTCCATAAAGCAACTCTAAAATGTGTCCACTCCTAAATCCTTAGTGAATGTCCTCAGGTCTCTTATTTTTAGTTCAAATCACAAAGATTCTCAGCTTGCTGCCAGAGCGTGTTGCTTCTCCTTTACATACTTTATGGTCCTGCGTGTCTACAGTAGAATATAGCTACATTTGTAAAATACGAAACCAGTGTGAGCAACTCTTTAGGCTTGAGCGCCACATGTGTCTGCACAGCCTGTACTGAACATTTGAAGCTCCGATGAGCTCAGACCAAACGATGAGTGGAGGATTATATCTGCATGTGTGAGAACAGCTTGAACCGAAACCAGGCAGCCTCCTCTTCACATCTATCCCAGTTTCATGATATGTTATGCAGATATCTTTAAATTAGAAATTCAAGCAGGTTCAAATGAGTGATGTGCTACACTTTCCCCTGTTTTTGTCTCCGTCGCTCAGATTCTCTTCCTCACAGACTTTTCTGCTTTTTTTTTTTTTGTTTTTTCTGCTCTCCCCCCCGTTACCTAGGCGATGAGCTGGAGTGTATACAGCCTACTTTGTACAGGAACGTGGCGCGGCAGCTCAACATTTCAGTTGCCATGGAGAACATGGTTTCGGATGCCTTCATCGGCGTGGCAACGGAGATTTTCTCAGCAGGTACAAGAATCTGATGATGATGATGATGCTGCTGCATCACACTAGAAATTAAAAAGAGATCTGCCAGCACAGGAAGTGACCTTCCCTTCTGACTGCTTACTGTGATCTAACAGGTGAACCTCTGCAGCTTTCAGCAGACCCATTTTGGCTCAGCGTGAGTGGGTGCCAATCAGATGTAGGCGGCGTGAGACGCAGAATTAGTCCTACGTCAAAGTTTCTAGGTTTACACATTAGTTTCCTAAACTGAGCACACATTTGGGTTTTGGGTGCTGAACATCTTTTGTCCATTGCATGTCCTCCTTCAGGTCTTCATCTTTTCCTCCTGCCTTGCAGCTCCACCTTCAGCACCCTCTGTCCAGCCGTGCCTCCGCTGCACGTGCTCAAACCAGCCTCACCTTTCTGTGTCTCCTGACTGCTCAACCTGAGCTGTCCCTCTGATCTACACATTTCTTTAATAAACTGTATGTTTTAGCTGTTCTTACGGTTCAAAGAGAGAGACGGGATATGGCAACAACAGCCGGCTCTGGCTTTAATCTGGAATTTCTGTCTTGATTCACGGTTATTACCTCTGGATAAACAGCCTAAGTGGTTCTTCCTGTTATTCCTGGCTCGGAGGGAGTTGTGTGAATTTTGGAAGGATAACGTTGCAAATCAGATGTCTCGAAATGGCTGTTGGTTGGGTGTATTTGGGTGAACTCGATGGAGCTGGTCTTGGTCTTTGTGCCTGTCCTGTCCTGTCCTTTTTTTATTTTTAAAGTTGTCTTGACAACAGATGTGTTTTGCAAACGTCCAAAGAAGGAATGACATTTGGAAGGATCCAAATAAAGAGTGACTTTAGTGAGGGATAGATTAGAGAGTCTGGTTAAAATTTGGCGCCGTGCCAGGAAAGATCAAAGACAGAATGTTATTTTCATGCTCGTGTTCTGGATCAGTGTCTGCTCTCTTTGACGTCACGAGAGTGTCGTTTTTGGAAACGGCGTGGGATTCCTCCTAAAGAATAACAAACTGGTGAACCCGGTCAGCCCCAGCCCTCTGGGATGGGTTGAAACTTGAATATAAATAGAAAAGCATGCATGTTTGGGTTTCTTTTCCCTGCTTTTTGTTTTAAAACCACCCTTTTTAAGCTTTGAATTACTCATTACATTCCTGGGAAATATAATTCCTTTCTGTCCCTCCACATGGGGAATGACATTTCCATGGCGTCTCTGGATCATATCCTTATGATCCATATCATATTCCTTTTGGAAGCAGCCATCTGTTCTGTGGTCGCTTTCAGCCAAATCAACACAGCTCATCTCTCCTTCATCCATCTTCACCTGCCTCCCACTCCTGTTCTTTCTCTTTCCGCCCTCCTCTCCTCCAGCTTTATCCCCAGCAATCTTGTCTCTATTCTTGGCCTGCTTCTCAGTAGGGAGGGGGACATGACGTGCTCTGACAGCTTCCATAGACAGTTATCTCATTTAAGCTCACCCAGAGCTCTATCCCTTAATAGCCACACTTAGAGGCTGTGGCTGAGCTCTAAGGAGCAACCAGGACGATGCAAGCTGGGCTAAAGGAGGCCCCATGCCATTAAGCCCTGCGCTGCATCGCTGACGTTCGTTATAACAATCCCTCTTCACTGTGGAAACTTTACCTGGAAGCGGCCAGATGCCCTCATTTATCAGGCTGGACTGTTTTTTTTTTGGTCGACAGCTCGTGAAGTGACCAGTTAAAGTAGAAAAGGGTCAGATCCTTTTTCACGTTTCTTGCCTCTCCTGCATACAAAGCCATTTGTGAACCATATCTGAAACTGCGTCAGTGGCAGTGCAGCCTAAACCTGTTTTAATTTACAGCCTGATGTGGTCTTATCAGCAACATTAACACCAGTTTGTTGACTTTCGTATTTACAAGGTGCACCGATTGCTTTTGTGTGCTTCATTTTTATCCTGTTCCATATTCTGGAACAGGATGAAATGAAGCACAGAGATGGGCGTCGCTTTGTGTGGGAGGGAATGTTTACAGCGGGGTGAAAATGGCAGTTTGATTTTCTGTGGCTGCAGACAAACAAAATCAAGATCAGCTTGAACTGTGTAAGCATAAAGATAGGCATCAGTACGCATATAAAGTCCTTAAACATAATTCACTGCTATCTCCCTCCCTCCCGTAGGCATAACATGGGGTAAGGTGGTGTCCATGTATGCAGTAGCCGGAGCCCTGGCAGTGGACTGTGTCAGACAAGGCCATCCGGCCACAGTACACATCTTAGTGGACAGTCTGGGACAGTTTGTCCGCAAATTCCTGGGTCCCTGGCTGAAGAGACGGGGAGGGTGGGTAAGTGTCTGCTTCTCTATCTGATGATAATCTTCAGTAATTAAGGCCATGATGTTTTCACGTTAGTTTTAGGGAACCTAAAAAAACAAGACGAAACAAGAAGAAAGTTCACATTCTTTCAGTTCTGTTTTATAAGTCGGGACATAAAAAAAACAATCTGGCCTGACTGGGTTAAAAAAAAAAAACCTCTTTAAATCTCAGATGAATAACATCATATTTCATATTCTGCGGTCATTATTTATTTAACAAAGCTTAAACCAAAGTGCAGCACCAAAGCGTGTGGAACACTCAAAGTACATCGTATGATTCAGCAGCTTGTAGAACCACTTTTAGCAGGAATAACTGACACAATTGTTTTCAGTATGATTTTTATCAGCCACTCACATTTTTGTGGAGGAACTTTGGCCCGCTCTTCTTTACAGTGTTGCTTCAGTTCATTGAGATTTGCTGGCAGTCATTTATGCACAGCTCTCTTAAAGTTGTGCCACAGCATTTCAGTCAGGTGGACATCTGGACTTTGGCTGGGTCATTGCGACACCTTCACTGTTTTCTTTCTCAGACCTGCTGCTGTAGATGTGCTGCTGTGCCTGTTGCATGACCCAATTTTAGCCAGGCTTTAGATGTCAGACAGATGGCCTCACATTTGACTTTAGAACACTTTGGCATACAGAGGAGTTCCTGTTTGACTCAATGACTGCGAGGAGTCCAAATCATCACCCTTCCACCACCATGCTGACAGTTGGTATGAGGCGTTTGTGCTGATATGCTGTGTCTGGATTTCACTAAATGTGGCGTATTGCAAAGTCTGATCTTGGGGTTAATTTGGTCGAAGGTCCACTCCTGTGAATAGTTGCCATCTTGGAAGAGGGTGTATTTTCTGAGTCATATGACTGTGTCATTCCTTCTCTTCATGCAAAAACATTTTGGGAAAACATGAAATGCACATTTAAAAAAAGTTGACATTTGACACGATGTGCTGCTTGCAGATGAAGCTCAGCTAGCTGGGAGTTGGAGGCAGAGGCTCTTATTTGCTTACTCTGGCTTCCTGTTGGTTGATCTGATGAAAAGTCTCTGCTGTAAAGTGGAGTATTCTTATGCTTGATTTTAATAATATTCAAATTCAATTTTATTTTACCTTGGGTATCTCTGTGCATTACAGATGCCAGTCAGCCAGAATTTGGCAAATTTCTACTTAAATGTGTTGGGTTGAGACGGCATATTTTATCAAAAAGCCCCTGAAAGTGAGGGGAAGCATAAAATATACCTATTAATATTTATACTAGAGGTTTAACTCAATCAATTTTTTTAAAGGCGGAGATCACAAAATGTGTGGTGAAGAAGGATCTTTCTCCTGAAGAAAACTGGCTGTCCTCCACCTTTGAGTCCCTCAAGTACTTCCTGACCACGATCTACGTCTACATCATGAAGGAGCAGTGAATGAACAGCAGGAGTGGAGAGGACGGTCGCTGTGTTGATGGGGATTGAGCCTGCTGGCAGATTTCAGTGTGCTGCTGAATGGCCATCAACAGATGTTTGTGTTCTCTCAGTGTTGGCTGAGCCTGTAAGGTGGTTACCCTTCATCCAAAGAGTAGTCACCATGATGTTCAAGAGCGCATCACCTCCACCTCTATGTACTTTCTCACTGCTTTAACCGGTGTAGTAATCAAGGCTTCTCCAGTGCTGTAATGTGAGGCTGTTCATTCTCCTGAGATAAACACTCAGATGGTTTAATGTGGTGTTTCTCTCAGAATATACACACTTGAAAACCGTGTTTGCAGTGAAACCGATGCTCAGCTGGCTGGGTCCTGTTGTGAGGCTTGAGTCTGAAAAGCGAGCTCACACCTCAGAGTAATATCAGCTGGTTTCAGCTGTTTACACTTCATGAGCTTAATCTATTGTAGTTCACCAAAGCACAAAGTCTTTTCCCAAATAGGATCCAAAATGACTCATGAAACACCCTGACTGAGAGAAACGTTGGATCTCGTTGCGCTTATTTTTGGCCAAAGAACTCGAGGAATGGTATATGCTGAATGTCCGATTTCCTTTTAAATTTGTAAATAATCTATTTATGATTTTATTTTTTTATTTAATGATTTGCATTTCAAAGCACTGCAGTATGAGGACGCCGCTACAGTGACTCTTTACGATGATTGTGTGCAATGGGTGTCACTTTAAGTGTGAGCTTGTAAATGTGTGTCTAAAAGTTTTTATGAAACCTATAATAAACTTGAAACTTCACACTGTTGTGATACTTTTATTATTACAGGAGCGCCCTTAGGGTTGCTTTGAGGAGTTAGGAGGTGAAAGTAACTGCTCATTACTTACTCTCGGGAGGGGGGTGCAAAACAAAAGTCAAATTTGGTTAAAGAAGCAATCTTGATAACTTTAGATACCTGAGGTGGACATCTAAAATATGCAAACGTGCTGTATAAGCACTTTGAGTGCTCAGAGTAGAAAAGCACTATATAAGAATGAGTCCATTTACTATTTTGCAGGAATCACTTTTTTGACCTAATTTGTTACCCTTGTAATAAAAGCAAGTGCCACAAGAAAATTGAGAGCTACAAATCAAAGTTTACATGAAAGGGCTTGCAATATTGTGCAATGAAAGCCACTTTAGAGGATTAAACTGTCTCAAGATGCTCCACAATCTCAGCTCTGTACTAACATCGTCTCTTTTTCCATTTTAAAAAACCATGGTCGTAACTGTTATCATGTGCCAGCCAATAAATGCCTCCTCATTGGCTGAAGGTGTCTTCTTGTGTTCTTGACGCTGATGCTTTAGTGCGCTGTAGTGCGTAAACACAGGACAAAAAAATCCGATCTGTATCATCCATCAGGACAACACGAGGCTTAAACACATTAAGAGACTCAAGCTAAGACAAAGGGAATCGTTTATTTTAATTTCCAGCACGTGAACAGTGAAGCTGCCCCCTCAAAGACCTGTACCAAACCTGGATGTCTGTAAGCACATAAATGAAAATAGGTGACCTTAAATGGTCATTTTCTACATTACACAAATATAGCGCCACACAGTAGAGAAACATTCCTGCAACCCACATTCAAAGGATAGTGCAATACCTCCATGACAGCAGCTGCTTTAGCTTATAATCTTATAATAGTACAATGACAGTTACATATAGATAAGACACTGGAGGTACTTTCATTAACTCCATACTAAAGAGCTTTACAGATTAAATATCACTAACATTAAACGTCATTACCCAAGTATGCTTGCTCATCCAGTGACAATAAGTATAAGAACTTGGAATGGAAATGCACCATAAATACCCTGATATTATTTATTATTATTGTCTATAATGTGAGGTTTAACCACTGTTTACAATTAAGTTTGCTCAGGACGTTTCATTTGCACAGGTTATTGATACCACATTTCAGAGGTACACCTCTGTGTTGCTGCCGCTATGTTCATGTTTCCTTTAAACAGCTGGAATTTTATTTTAGTGCACGAGAAGCCTGCCTGCTTACGGGGTCAAGCCGATCGACGGTATGTGATGTGCAAATGCTGCATCATTGGCTGGTTGTCTGTTGCCATAGAAACTGTCTGCTCCAGCTTCCCATCAGGCCGGAGCTGAAGCACTCGGCAAATCTAGAAGAAGGAAAAGAGCAAGCGAGGCGAGCAGGAGAAAGCAGAGAGAGTCATTTTATCGATCACATGAAGTTTAAGGGAAAAATTTTGTATCAGACATTTAACCCTTTTATTACTGTAGCTCAGTTAGTCCATCTTGCAGACTCAGAATCAGCTTTACCTGCTTTACGTGAGGCTCCTTTGCAAAAGAGATTCGGGCTAGTTGCTGGGACTGCAGGCACAGCTGCTGCCCTGCCAGCTCTCCCTCCTCAATCTCCACCAGACCTGCAAAAGATGACAAAAAAACTCAAAATGTGTGTAGTGTGCACAAAGCAGGTGAAATCATCTTAATTAATCTCTTGTCTTGCCCAGAGACCAGAGCTTAATTAATCTCTTCTATCTGAGCCTGCAGGGTAATGGTGAGGACACAAAGCCCTGGACGGAAGTCTGTAGTACACCACCGACACAGGAGGAAATCTGAAGCTGCTGGCTAAGGTTAAACGCAGAATTGCCTCACTAATAACTCACATCAGCGGTAATGACATCCAGTTACACCAATCAGAGGTCACTAAAGGTAATAATGAATCAGTGTGTCAATTTGCTAAATCTGTGCCTGTTTATTTTTATTATGAATTTATTTGGAGCACCTGTTGTATTTTGTATTATGGGATTTGTAATCGACACTCCCCTCTACAGTGTGATGCACTGCGCTTCAAAACATTTCCGCACGCACTTCTTGAGTTGTTGGTTTCAGATTATTGTTAACACTTTTTTCCCCGAGGCATCTCTTGATTCTTTTGCGATGCATGCTGACACAGAAATGGAAAAACTTTGACCCGAATGAATTGTTTGCTGTTGAAAATGGGAGCTCTCGAGTGTGTAGGCTTGTGCTAATTATAAACACTGACGTTTGCCAAAGGGTACTAAACATCCAGGAATATGAATATAAGAGGAAAGACCACATTTGTCATATTTCATGGCTTAACTCATTGTGACTTTGGAGTCTATAGACTGGAAAGGTAAAAGCTCACGGACAGGCGCCCTATTAAACATAGGTGAGCGTTCTATTGTTGATTTATTTTTTTATGATTTGACATTAAACGTATAAGTGAATTTTTTTCCCCCACTTACATGCCTTCCTTGAACATAATTCATGACTATCCTTCCAGGTTTTAATAATGCAATGGACACCTTTTAACCCAATTTTAGTAGTTTTCTTCCTAGATCTGTTTTGTGACCCTTCTGAATCACAAGACATGGCTATTTAAGAAATGAGAAACCACTCACTCAATCAGTTATGGCTAAATAACCAACTGAAATATATAATTCATTGGGAGGCTCATAACTGTTTACTTAGTTAAATCCAGGTGGCAACTTTTGTTTGAGCAGATACTGTATGTAAAAAACCCCAAAAAAACAGTGGTGTGAAATTTACCTGAGTTCTGTGCAATGATGAAGGCCACTCTGTTAGTACCTGGCTGCATTCGAATGAAACCACACTCTCTGTGCAGTGGCTTCTTAGACTCTGCATGAAATGCATTGAACCTGTAAAACAACATAAGAGAGATAAAATGCTGCCTGCTGGCATGCTTTTCCAAATCATTGGAACAATCTTATTCCAGTTTAAATGTAAGTGAATTACACATGAGTTTAGCACTCAAACTGTCAGCAAATGTATTATTTTCAAAATGTGGGCCATTTTTTTATTTCCATCCATTTTAATCTGCTCTACCATGGCTGGGTTGAGGGGGCAGCAGCCTAAGCAGAGAAGCCCAAAACCTCTTTCTCTCTCTCTCCCAAGCCACCTCCTCCAGCTCATCCAGGTGGACACGAGCATTGCCAGGCCAGCTGAGAGACAGAATCTCTTCACTGTCTGCCCCCAGGCCTCCTCCCAGAAGGACGTGCCCGGAACACCTCACCCATGAGGAGCTCAGGAGGCATCCTAGTCAGCTGCCCAAACTACATCGACTGGCTCCTTTCGATGCGGAGGAGCAGCGGTTCTACTTTGAGCCCCTCTTGAATAACTGCACTTTCCCCCCCATCTCTAAGGGAGAGGCCAGTCACCCTTTGAAGGAAGTTCATTTCAGCACAAAGCTCATAACCGTAGGTGAGGGTAGGGACATATATTGACCAGTAAATCAACAGCTTTGGTTTCAGGCTCAGCTCTCCTTACCACAACAGACTGGTGCAGTGTCCACATCACTGCAGACCAATCTGTCTGTCAATTCCCCACTCGTGAACGAGATCCTTAAACTCCTCCACTTGGGACAGCAACTCATCTCTGAGCCGGAGTGGGCACTCCACTCTTTTCCAGCTTAGGACCATGGCCTCAGACTTAGAGGTGCTAATTCTCATACCAGCCTCTTCACACTAAGCTGTGAACTGTTCCAGTGCGAGCGGACTTGAATATTTTGTGGACTGGGGCCTCTGCCCACCCCAGCTTTCCGCCTGTCACTGAGGGCAACTCCAGACTGGAACAGAGCCTGACTATATCTAGTTGGTATCGCTGAACCTCATGCAATAGCTCAGGCTCCTTCCACACCTGAGATGTGAAATTCCATGTCCCAGTAACCAGCCTCAATAGCCGGGGATTGTTCTGGCAGGGCCTCTGCCCTTGGCCACCGCCTGACACACATTGCACCCAAGTCCTATGATGCCTCCTGCAGGTGATGGGCCTACAGAAAATTATTACTTTTTATCTGTTGCATAACTTCTGCTGAATTGATCTTTTCTCTTGTATAAAATATATTTTCCAACATGTTGAACTGAAGCATTGTTTATGAGCTTGTTGTCTTGAAAAGCTGAACTTATCAAACACATACACTCACACACAGTTCACTCATTAGCTATTCTGATGTACAGAAGACCCAATGATCTGCCCTTGTAATATACTGATCTAATATTTCAATCTAGAAATATATATTGCTACTTGTAGTGTTACTTCTTCAGTAATAACTTACATGAAGTTGATGACTGGTTGTCCTACATGACTGAAGTGCAGTGTCTCTGTGTAGCGGAAAGGTTTTACAGTGGGGAAGCAGCCCTCGCCTGGTTCATCACATTCCCAGGTACCCAGAAGCCAGTCCAGAGGGAGGAGGGCAGGGTTCAGCTCCACTGATGGTTTAAAAAACAAATAAAAAAGCACAAAACACATAAATTACTTTAGCATTACTGGGGGAAAAAAGCAGAAAACATTTAACAGAATAATTTTTGAGACAGGTGACATTAAAACCAACAAATATCTTTTTAAAAATAATAAGAGAAGGCACACATCCCAAATTCACACTGTATTTGTTTGATTTGCTCCTTGAACGGGTAAACTTTAAAACAAAAACCTCTTCAGTTACAAGAAAAATGCCTTTATTCTCACACTTAACACAACCTGGTTTGTTTTAGCATAAAAAGCTTCTTTAGTCAAACGGATCAGGAGTCTTCCTCCTGTGGTCAAAGCAGATGCTTCCACTAATGGTAGTTCAGCATTAACAGGATTTTTTTCTCATTACAAAAAGTCAAGCACAAAATTAACTTGGGTTTATCAGATGGCCAGAAACAAAATGAAAATGTGCACACTTCTGTTAAGTAAGGTAACCCAGACTCTCTTATGTGCAGACCCACGGCCCATTTTGAGCCAGGAAAAAAAAACCCACAATAGGAATGTTCAAACTTGCACACATCTATTTTAAGGAACCAGAAGAGGGAAACACAACACTACATGCCAGTAGCTTCTATCCAAAATGGCACAAAAAAGAATGTGTCTTTTGGCCAGTTTCAACAATTGTGGGGAATTTGTAGCCAAGAAAAGAAGTTTGAGGCTAAACTAAAGGAAAACGTGTCACTTTTAGAAAAATTAGCACAATACAGAGCCAAATACTTATACAGACTTTATCAGACAGAAATGTTCCCAAACAAACAAAAGATAAACTATATTTGTCACAACATTCAGTGGAGTGGAACAAGGCATTAAAAAAATTAAGACTGATAATGTCAGATTTTCCACAAATCATTGTTAATCAGTTTTAGGAGATGCTCAACAGGATGTCTATGACACACACAGCCGTCTACAAATAAACTGCCCACTAACATGGCTGAGTCAAAAACCCAAGACATCCTATAAGTGAGATTATTGCAGCCACTGGTCATAAATGTGACATGGCCCAAACCAGTTATGGAGATTTCCCCTCAGAAGGGGCCTGTTATTAATTATTTTATTAAGTGTAACCCTTTTTTGCCCTCTCTAAATTGTAATAATAAAAGGATGATCTTAGGGCAAATGACTAGAGCACAAATATACCAGTTTGCAAAGGGTAATGTATACTAAGCTACAGTGGAACTCTGCATGGACCTCTGTAACAGACTCAACAAGCTTCTGGCACTGCTGCAAAACTGCTTTTTCATAAACCTTGTTTCTGTGGTTCAGCCATGTTTTTAGCTGTGATTCTGCTCTTTATTTCAGCTTTGAGAATTAAGGTTTGCCACCATCTTCTGATGCCTTAAGGTATATACACCCTGGTGGAACCACAGGAAGTTTCCACTCACAACACAATTGGAGGATTCCTCTTGGAGGAACATGACTTTGGCTCCTGAAACTGGCTGAGCAGTGATTATTACACAGAAACATGCATATTCTATTGAAATGTATCAATACACCATGAGAGTGTGGCAGTGAGGCAGGATGCACAGTGCTGTTAATTACTTGCACACATTTTTCATATATATCACATATACGATTGTAGATATTGTAGCCCATTTTATATATGAGCTGTCTATAAAATCGAATACTATAAATATTCAGTTTTAAATACAGCATCACACGTGAAATGATCTGCAAAATCAGTCAAAACAACAAATTACTAAGGTGGAGAGGGGAGCTAAAGGGACGCTGTTGGAGTTAATAGGTGGCAGTAGGTGGCGGTAATGTCTCTGAGCACGAAGGTCAGCGTTTTTCCACCTCACACGAAAATCGAAACCTTCCAACAAAACGCTGCCGATACGAAAGGTAAAAGTGAGGACTCGTTCTTTGACAAAGGACTAATCAGAGGAGCCGCTCGGTCCTTCCGGTAGTAGTTTGTTTACTGTTACGGAGGCTAACTTTTAGTTAGCTTGGCTAAGTTAAAGATTTAAAAAGAGCCGGCAGTGGGCTTGAGTTAGGCGCAAGAGAGTTTGTGTGACACAAAAACAAAAATAATGCAGCTAAAAGCGTCTAGCGCCTTTATAAGTAGCATCAAAATACAACAGAACTAGCAGGTAGCTTGGGCTTATATAAGCTAATGAGGGTTAAGCTGCCACCGGTATTCAATTGTCAGA
This sequence comes from Bujurquina vittata, assembly GCA_015106715.1. Classification (NCBI taxonomy): domain Eukaryota; kingdom Metazoa; phylum Chordata; class Actinopteri; order Cichliformes; family Cichlidae; genus Bujurquina; species Bujurquina vittata. The sequence goes on along the minus strand of VUQK01007538.1, from coordinate 64,806 downwards.
TTTTTTTTTGTTTGAATAAAAAAATAACCTACCCGTATTACTGACAGGACAAGCCATTAATTAAGGAAGCGACAGTCAGTTTATGAACACTTAAACTTGGCCAGTACTACAGGAACGTCACTTTATCAATATACACGCCGCAGTGTTGACGAAGAGTGACGTAGTTTTGTCGCACCGCAGGGAATGCTGGGAAATGTAGTACGCACAGACAAGCGCGTCGTCTTTCGGCAGCTCCCTTTCTGCCACAGCGGATCATCTGCCTACATCTCACCCTATCCACACCAGCCCTCTGCATCTCCTCTTTCACTACATCCACGAACCTTTTTTGAGGTCTTCCTCTTTTTCTGCTGCCAGGCAGCTCCATCTTCAACATCTTTTTTGTAAAAAAAAAATCCACTATTCCTCCTCTGCACATATCCAAACCCTCTCAGCTTTTCCTCCATATCTTTGTATCAAAACTTCTCAACCTGAACTGTTGTTGTGACGTACTCATTTGCAATCCTGTCCATTCTGGTCTCTCCCACTAAAAATGTTAACATTTTCAACCCTGCCTCCTGACTTTTTGTCAATGCCAGCATATCCAAGCTATCATAGCAGGTGTCACTACCATCTTGTAAACCTTCCTTTTCACTCTTGCTACTATCCCTCTTTCACAAATCACCCCTGACACTCTTTTCCATTCACTCCACCCTGCCTGCACTCTCCTCTTCACCTCTCTTGTGCATTATCTGTTGATTTGCATGGCCATTTAAACTCTTCTACGTTTGCTACTTCTACTCTTGCAGCTTCACTGTTGCACCTGTGTCGCTCTCATTCACACACATGTAGTCTGTCTTGCTCGTACTGACTTTCATTCCTCTTCTCTCCGGCGCATACCATGTGGATCTTCAAGATTTAGCACTCCCAGTAGCTATAGATAAACATTTTATACACAGTCTTTTGTACAGTCTCTCCGCACTTTATTTCGTTCTTTTCACACATTGATATAGAACACATGTTTGATAAAATAAAGCTCACTTTATTGACATTTACAGTGCACTCACAGTGGCCCCAACAATATCTGCTTCTTTGGTTCATCTTTAGCCCACTTCTACAAGAAAGGCCTGTGTTTTTCTAAAATCTCTGTAATCAAAAAAGCATTCCCAAAATGTATGCACAGTTCCAACTGTCCTGCATGTGGACACACTAAATGTTCTTTTTAAAATGAATTAGTGCAAGGTCAGTGGTCTGGGAATATATGCTCTTAAGCACGGCTCTTTTTGCAGTTCTTGAGAGCATCCGCCAGGGCGTGCAGTGCCATGTCAGCATTAGTCTTCTCGCAGTTGTATCCCATCAATCCAATCCGCATCACCTAATTAAATGAAAGAGTGTACAGTGCATGAGTATACTCTCCGCAGCAATTCAGCAGGATGGCACAGAAAGCTGCTCAGACACCAAAGTGATGAGTTTGCTCTTGTTAAAAACTGTTGTGATTAAACCTGCTGAACAGTACCTGGAAATGGTCCCCAACACTACATCTTTGTTTGTTTGGATCAGTTCAAGTCAAAGTAAGATATACGTGTTTATTTAAGAGAAAAGGACTACAAAACAGGAAGCTTTAAGGATTACCTACGACTGAAAATGAGAGTCACGTAAAGGGTTTCAGTCGAACTCACCATGCCAATGGAAGGACCGAGTCCTCCCGTCATCTCAATCTGGTGGTGTTTCATGATGTAGGTCAGCATCTCCTTCCAATCGTAACCTTCGGGGATGGCGATGGTGGTGACAGAGGGAAGCCTCAAATCCTGCAGGACACAAGTTAACAACAACAATTTTGTTGTGGTTTTTCTTTCTGTGAATATGTTTGTTTGCTTTTTTGGTGCCTGAATGCTGTTTTTGTTGTATTTCTGCCTCACCCTTTCAGGGATGAAGAGCTTGAGGCCCATATCCTCCAGTCCTCTGTACAGATGGGCTGAAACCTCCTTGTGTTTCTTCCAGGACGCCTCCAGCCCCTACAGGGAGACAAAGATTGATTAGTTTAGAAGTAAGTACCTAAAAAGGGTAGGAAATTGATTGTTTTATTGTCCCTGTCAATAATACCAACTCAAAGGTTACAAAAGAGGCAAGGATGATAACATGTTTGTTTGTAGCGCTCAGAAGACCAGTGATTCCACAATAATACCCCGCACCCCCTTATTTATAACCATTTTCATTAGAGTCTAAAAGACAGGGCAACAAAGGGCTGAAAAAGTAAGTGGTACTAAAAAGAAACAGTTGGAGCAACATTTTGCAACTAATTACATTAACTGGCAACAGGTCAGTAATGTGACTGGTTATAAAACAGTAGTCTTAGAGAGGCAGTTTCTCACAAGTAAAGCTGGGCAGGGGTTCATCAATCTGCAAAAAACTGCATCTTTAATTTGTATAAAAATGTTGTAGTAACGTTCCTCAACATAAAATTGTGTAGACTTTGAGCATCTCTTCATCTACAGTTCATAATATCATCAAAACAGAGTGCAATATCATCATTGCACTCTGTTTTGTATTTGCAGTTTACACAGTATGCCTTATTTGGGATTGGGGTTGTATCCAAAGGTATAGAATCAAACGTCACTGAAAGAGTGGTGAAATATTCCTTTACCTTCTCAGCAAGAATGGCCAGACTCTCTCTCAGGGCAAAGAATCCTGATACTGGACCCGTGTGGTGGTATCTAAAAGCCAGAGCACACGCAACACAATGACAGTTACAAATCAAAATTTTGTAGCCTGAATCATTTTTAAAAATGTAATTTTTTCCTCATTTTATAAAGCTTTCCTGCAGCAGTCAAAGTTAAACTAAACTGTAAAGGATATTTGGAACTGCCAACAATCAGCTTGCAATCAGTTATCTGCGCTGGACTTACGCCCGTGCCGGTTTCCCATCACAGCCCCAGTAGTTGGACAGATGTGTCATATCAAAGAGGTAGGAGACTGGTTTTGTTTTCCTGTTAAACATCTTGTGGCTACACAAAGGAGACAGCATTGCTTGAATTGCATTTTGTGTTCTTGGGTTTTGTTTTTTAGTGTGTGTAACAATTTAGGATATTAAAGTATACATGCATAGGAATTCGAATGAGTCCCTGCTTACCACGCTCTCTCATTGAAAGAAATGGGTGCTGTGCCAGGAGGTGCATTCAGGGCCTTCTGAGAACCACAGTACAGGATATCGATATCTGGAAACACAATAAAAGATGGATTAAATCTCAGACAGGCGCTTCTGATGGTTGCAGAGGAAGTTAATCTTTCATCGCTGCCTTACTTTGCTTGTCCATAAAAATTGGTGCCGCACCAAGTGAAGCGACTGTATCGACCAGGAAGAGGCAGTTATGTCTGTGGGAGATATAACAGTGAACAGTGAGAAATACGATACTATATTCTGTAATGTTCTGTTTGAGATAGGAGGCTCACTTTCTGCAGATGTCGCCAATGCCATCCACTGGGTGACAGAGACCAGCAGAGGACTCTCCATGTGTGAGGAAAAACAGGACAGGCTTGTGTTTTTTTATGGCCTACAGAGGGAGAGATAGAAACAAATGTAATCATGCATGGTGTAAGTGAATCTTACTGATTTATTCAACTTAACTCTTACATAACTCATACATATTTTGTGCCTTCACAGTATGGTTTAGGCTTTGGCCTCAGCTAAGAACTCCTTAATAATAAGCCTATATATCACATTTTGTAGGACTTCTTTTCCTTTTGTGCAGTAAATACTCCAATGCTACTTTACTGCTGCTGTTTTGAGATTCCTCATTAGCCTTTAAAGACCAGCATGTGCCTGTCTCTGTGAGAACTGGGGCAAATGTGGTGGGAACATTTCTAGTGACGGTGTCAAGGTCCCCCTTGAACTCTGTCACCACTGTCCCATAAAAACACACACACAGACGCGGCACCTACAGTTTCACAGTTCGAAGATTCCCTTAAAGCACCATTTTCCTATATTTGACCAACACTGATACAGTAGATCTACAATCCATTTGAATAGATACGGGTCAAATTCGACCCAGAACAGCGTCAGTGTAGCACCTGTGCAAAATTATGCTCTTTTAAAATATTTAGATTTTTGTGTATTTTTTCGGTCACTGTAGGAAAAGTGATGATATTTGAGGCTAAAAGATGATTTTTCTGTTTTTGGTTTTTTTTTAAACTGCTGACAAATGTCAAAACGGGGTCAAATTTGACCCAAACAGTATGTAAGGGCTAAAAGCCTCGTCTTCAGTAGGGCTGATGTATTTTTTTTAAATTTTATTTGTAACAATAATTTCTCCTTCAGAGAGATGTCTGTCTACCTGCTCAATTTCCGAATTGGTGAAATATCCTCCCGGCGCTTTTACCAGTCTGTGTACATTGGCACCTAAAGATTAAAAATATTTGTTGTTAGCTACTTAACAAACACATGTAATAATAGTTTAAAAATGACGTAATGTACAATATATATCAACGTAGTATACTTAATAAGCGTGCGTAAACCCGTGCGTAAACGCTTACCCATCCTTTCTGCAATTTCTGCAACGCGATCTCCCCAGATCCCGTTGATGGCTATGAGCACGCTCTCTCCTGGCTCCACCGTGTTGAATACGGCACACTCCATGGCCGCGTGTCCGGAGCCGCTCATTGCTATCGTCATGTTGTTCTCTGTTTGAAAGGCGTACTGGATTCCTTTCTTGATGTCATTCATGATCTGTGACACGCAGTGAAAATTTGAAATAGTTTTTTAGTTTAATTTGTCAGGCATGGTCACTGTTGACGCGTAGTTATTTCAGTGAGCTGTGCGTAATAACGCACACGGTTTTGAGCTTTTGGCTCATGCCCCAAGTATGCATTTGGTATTTTCAAAAAAGAAAAAAATAATAATTTGAAAAAAAAAATCGGACAGCTGAATTATTAGCATGAATTATTTGTGTACAAAAACAAACTTAAAGGTGAGATTTCATCCGATAAAACATGTTTTAGTCGTTAGAAATATTAATTTGCTTTTTTCCAAGCAAAAATAGAAAGCAAGAATATCAACTGGACACAAATGTAACGATCACCTGCACAGTTCAGTACTTTAGGAAACGTTTTCAATTTCCCAGATAAAATAATTGTGAATAGCCAGTATAATTAAACTCAAAGCATTTACCTCATACATTTCTGGATGCAGGTGACCAATTATTGGCCTGGCCCCTGCAGCTAAAATGCGTGGAGGAACGTTAGATGGTCCCGGTCCGAACAGGTGACGAAGAGGCACTTCCAGTGGTCGCAGCATGCAGTCCGGCGGGGGTATGGTGACGGAGGACATGGAGCGGTCCAGACGCAGCAGCACTGGCGCGCTCTTCGCGGCCAGTGGACCGTCGAAGGCCGCTGCCGCCTGCTGGGCGAGCAGAGCGCTCCGGCTGAACAAAGCCCGCTGCATCATCGCTTTTGCCTTGTTCCTGAGAAGCCTGCGCCCGGTGAGGTCACCTCTGCGAGACAGAGACTGAACCCGAGTTTGGGAATAGGTGAAGATTTAAAACAAACAGGTCTTTGACCCGTTGGCCACTCAGTGTTGTGCGTCACACTTAAGGGTTGACGACATATCAAATAGCAACGCTTGTAGTAACAAGAGTGTACTGCTCTACGCATTTATTTATTATATCCTATAGCTTACCTGCTAAAGAAACTTTCATTATGAAGATAGTGGAGACTTTTTAACTATTGTAGCGTATCATAATACTCTTTAAGGTTAGAAGAATTGTTTTGAGCTCAAAAGCTTTTTGAGTTCCACACATGGGGAAGCTTAGTAATTTTATGGGATGAATAATAAATTTCTGTGTGCAACTATTAAACATCTCAGAGACACAAGTTATTCAGTATTGTTTTTATGTTTAAGATATGTCTGACCAAGAGTGTCCTGCAAAGACTTAAAGGTCCAGTACATTTATTAGAGTCTGGAGTGACCAGTGCCTCATTTCTGGTCTAAATTGACAGCACCTGGCTCTTAAACTGTGTGAAAAAGTGAGGCCCTGCACTTGGCAGCTTAGAACCGGTTAAGGTGAGTTTGTAGGTTTGTTCATTTTGTAACCAGAGTGCTTAGTTTCTAAAGAGGAGTCGCCTCTCAGAGAGCCAATCTGCTCTCTCAGAGGAAGAAGTCGGGCAGTGAACACTAACACACAGCCACACACCCACCTACCCACCCACATATGTGAACACACACACACACACACACACAGCTCAGGTTTATTATCTGTGCTTTACCAGCGACATATGTTATCATGTGGGGTCGTTTTCTCGATAAGATAGAGACTATAAACCATCATAAGGTTATTACACCATATGTTTTCTTGTTTCCAGATAGAAAGGCAACCTGTAGCCTTTTTTTTTTGCACTGCTGGATATCAGAAATAAGATGCAGGAGGTAGGATAGAAATTTCTTTTTAAATATTTAAAGTTATTATTTTCAGACCCATTAGAGACCATTTATTGTTCACTGCGCTCTCCCAGGCTGGACCTCAACTGATTTTGTGGTAAAATGGTGTCTATCTTTCATGCAACAGATACATAATGGATAGCTATTTTGAAATAAAGTTAAACCAAAAATGAAGCAAGCAAAAAAATACCAAAATACCATATTCTTATTCTAGAGTTTGGATACTTTGTGTCTGTACTTTAAGCTGTTCTGTTGAGATTTTGTAACTCCAGGTTTCATGGGAAAAGTGCCCAGAGGGGAGGAAATATTACCCATGGGCCAAGAGAAGAGCTGTTGGGGTGTGTAATCAAAACACTGCAGAGAAGACTGATTACGATTTCCCCCGATTTTCCATTCACAGTTTAAGCACATTTAAGATATTCCTGGTGTTTTATTGTCAGGGACAAATTGGAAGCGGCGTTCACACAGGTTGTTTTTCCAATAATTTTGTGTTAACATCATTCTTCATTCTTTCTGTGAATGCAGGACTAAAATTGTGTTTTTATGAATGTTATCAACCAAACATATTCAACTTCAGGCTCAAACTCCAAAGGATTAAGTTAAACATATAACTTAAGTGGTAAACCGAACAACACTGCAGCATTTCTCAGCTTAAGCCGGGTCAATAGAAGGTTCCCCTCTCGAGTGTGTCTGGGTAAATAATTAAACCACTCATAAATAAGCGGACTTGGTTTATCCTATCACTGGCCTTTGCACTGGACCCAACGCTCAAAATCCACCAAAACAGAGCAGCAGAAGGAGGCAGAGCTGGGGAGTGGTCAGAAAAAAAAGACTGTGAGTGCAGAATTTCATTGCAGCACAGCACAGCCAGTGGCACGCTATATTTTACAAATAAAGACTACAGTTGAAGCATATCTAATTTTTTTGTTACTCTTTTAACCCCGAGTTACCCCGAAAGGATGATGAGTGGCAACCTCCAGCATAGCGATGGACGCTGATAAGAGTTTATTGATTCCGTTGTTGATTTTGCTTAGGGGTCAGACTTTGTATTGATTCTCTGATTGATTCAAGGGGAGAGGGGGGGAAAAGGAGAACTACGCAAGTTTTCAGTGTCAACACAACTATTTTGTCCTCTGGGTCCAAAAAGAGTGCACACAGAATTGATTTTTTTTATTTTTTTTGAAGCCTTGCATGTGACTGAGGGGGGGAAAAGCTTCACAGCCATTAGTCTGACATCTTTAGGTAATGAGAAAAAAGTCTATAAAGCTGTAATTTTGCACCTGTGCTTGAGTCCCATCCCTAGTGCAGCTTCAGTTACACAGAAGCAAATCTGAATTGGCTACATCTGTGGTTTCAGTCCCTCAAGAACAGTAACTTACAGTAAACACCACCAATAACAAAAGATCAAATAAATAAATCTGAAAATTGGTCCCGAGACAAAATGTTTGATTTGTAACTATTATGGCAGCTTTGCTGAATATGAGCATGCCTGGGACATGCAGTTGCACATCGCTGGGCCCTCGCCTTCTTTGGATGATCACACTTTTTCCCTTTCTTCAGAAATCAGAAATTCCATGCAGGAAAGTGCGCTTTCCTCAGGAAAGGTTATCTTATGAAAAAAAAAAATCACCACCTTTTTATTGCCAAAAGATGATTCGGGAAAAATAAAGGCTTTTGGGAGGTGAGGAAAACTGATCCTAGCAGACCCAGACCACCCACTGCAGCAGGAGTTTAAGTTGCTTCCCTCTGGATGCAGATATCAGCTGCCAAGATGCCTGAGAATCTTTTGACCCAGCAGCAATTAGGTTTTTAAATGATTTGTTGTAATTCTATGTATTTTTATCCATGATTTATGGTATAAATTTACATTCTTTTTTTATCTGTACTGAACTACTAGCTGACATTCTTGGTCCAGTTAACCACACAGCAAGCCACATTATCAGCATTAGAAATGCTTCAAAGGTCAACAGGTCTGGTCCCTTTGGTGAGACCTCATCTTCAGTTCCTTGTCAGAAATGTCTTCCTGACAATAACTTCAAGCTGCAAAAACGCATGAAAATGTGGCCTACGCTGAAAATGATACAAGCAGTGAGCAACGAAGTACCCTGTTGGTTAGCTGCGTGTTCGCAGCGTCTGGACAGGAGAAACAGTTCCACACACAGTTCTGCAGCAGGGTTGCTGCTTTGTTCCTGCATGTTTTGGATCACATCTTCCAGTTTGTCAGTTATGGGACTCTTGTCTGTAACAATTGCTGTGTCACTGCTGTTCTTTGACTTGTTACCGCCTGCCTCCTCTAGCTGTTTAGTGAGATTGGCTATTTTTATTGCGGCCGTTGTTTCTGGTCACTGGTGTTACAGTGTATTTGAAGCCGATCGCACCGAGACTGGTATAGTGATGCCCTCTTGTTGGCAGCTACCAGGTCCATATTAAGTTGGTTCTGCTTGTTCTGAGAGCCCCAATCTCCCGGGTCTAAAAATTTGATTGGTCCCATAATCCTGAGTCCCTGCAGAGGGCCCAGGGTTTTGTCTTCTGGGGCTTCTGTGTGCATTTACCTGCATCTGCATGCTCCTTGTTTTGGGTCTGAAAACCATCCTGTTTTGTGCTCCTAACATAGCAGTTGCTTGAGGGTTTTGGCTTCTCGGGTTTGCGTCTGCGTTTTGTGCTTCTGCCATTGGAGATTCACTAAATTTATCTGAAAGTTTGGCCTACGTTTACCCTCTTAGAACACAGAATGTGATGATGTCATGCCCTTGTCATGCTTAAATATGCATAACTTTAAGTCTTAATACATTTTAAATGTCACACTGTGTACAGTTGTCCTGGAAGGGAAAATAAACTTTAGAGAGGTCCCCGTGCTCACGGCAGCAAATGTCCAGGCCTGTTTGAAGTTGGCCAGTGAACATCTGGATGATCCAGAGGAGGCATGGGAGAAGGTCATGTGGTCAGATGAGACCAAAATAGAGCTTTTTGGTATCAATTCCACTCGCTGTGTTTGGAAGAAGAAGGATGAGTAGAACCCCAAGAACACCATGCCAACTGTGAAGCATGGGGGTGGAAACATCATACTTTGGGGGTGCGTTTCTGCAAAGTGGACAGAACGACTGCATCGTATTGAAGGGAGGATGGATGGGATCATGTATCACAGGCAAACTTGATCAAGAACTACAGGATAAGTCTGAACCTTTGTAATTACGAACAAAGGTTTCGGTACCAAATATTAAGTCCTGTTTTTCTAATGTATCAAATACTTATTTCATGCAATAAAATGTAAATTAATTATTTGAAAATGGGATTTTCTGGATCTTTTTTTGTTGATTCGGTCTCTCACAGTTGAAGTGAACCTACGATAAAAATTACATTCTTTGTAGGTGGGAAAACTTTCAAAATCGGCAGTGTAACAAATGCTTAGGTGTCACTTGCTGATTTTCCCCATCCTCTTTAGCTGGCAGGCAGGTTGTGTGCCAAATATTTGATATTTGAGCTGTTTGAAATGTTGAATTTGAAATTATCTGCTTCTCTTTTATTAAGTAGCTCAGTTTATGCTCCTTTCTGTAGCAGTGGGGTGGCATTACTTTGATTTGTTGAGTTAGTATCTGCATGCCACGTTAAGCACATTAAAAATGAACTTCTTTGGTATTAATATGTAATACAGCAGTCTGTGAGATGAATTACTCAGTAACCCTGAGTAACAGACCAATAAAAGTGTGTAAAAAAACATCCAAATGGCGGGCGGCTCGATGGGTGTTTTGCCATCAGTAGCTCAGATGTCAGCTGTTAGAGGAGGAGAGGTAGACGATGACACACAGGAACAACTTTCATGAGAACACAAATATTTTGTCACACAGGAGACAGCGCATGTCTGAATGCAATTTATGCCACAAATGGAACCTCAAAAGTCAACAAGATAAAGTGTAACAAGACAAGAGAATTGAAGTTTAACTCAGATAATGGACAATGATTCATCTGGTTAAAGACCAGCACTGACAGTCTGTTGAGACACACCGTCCCAGTTTGTCCCAACTGAAGCACAGACGCACATTCAGTCAACAAATCATAGGTCTGCGAAGATTATTTTCATGCATATATATATGAGACCTCTTTTAGAAAGTTACAGAAAGTCAGACCTTTCTGCGCATGTGACCATTTCAGGTCCAGCGCAGCGGAAGTTTTACTTTAAAGACCATTCTGACAGTCTGGCTTAAAGACTGTGGCAAGAATACGAGGAGGTAAGAAGGAATTTGCCAGTATATCTAGAAAGGGAAAGAAAGAACCCCCAACAGCATGTGAGACTGACAGTACAAGTCAGTGGGGCCAACTAATCTGTGTGCCTCACACACATGCACACACACATACAGTAGTAGAATGGAAATGCACTCAAAGGGTCAGTCGCATAAGGCATAGGATGCAAACAAACCAACCGGAATCCAGGTTTGTCAGAAAGACACTGCAAAGAGAAAGCTTTCACAGCTTTTATGGGGAATGCACAGGCCCAGCTCATTGCCCTCCAGTCAGCACCTGCAGGACAAAGTGCAGCGCAGCCAAAAAACAAAGCAGACAACATGCCATCATCACATACCTTCTCCCTGTATGGAAGAATACAGGGAGATGAGCAATTTCTTTGCAATATCTGCCACTTTTAGCGGTGTATTTCGTCCCAAAGTGGAGTGCAGACGTTAGGGTCCAAATGGAGGATGCTGAAGGCAAACTTAATTAAAAGCTAGCCATTTATTAGGCTGTAAAGAAAGTCCAAAGTGCAGAGCCCACAGACAATAAAAAAACAAAAACAAAACATATCCTCTCCAATATTGGAGACAGGCACACTTGTCCCAATCAAAAATTACACTGCGGAGAAGAAAAATACTTGATTTTGAAATCATCAACTCGCGCACTTTTATTTTGAAGGCGCAACATAGCCTCATGTCATTGTGCCCCCCCCCCCCCAACTCATTCCTACGCCCTTGGTTGTAATAAGCCTTTAGTTATGAGCAGTAGATAACTTGACACCAAGCCGAAGTATGTGACGAGCATAGTTAACACTGCCCTTTGGCCGCAGATCATTTAAACACTTAATATCATTTTTTTTTTTATAACTGCCTGGCAGTTCCATCTTCAAAATCCTGTATCCCGTATATCCACCATCTATACTCCCTCGCATATGTCCTAACCTTCGCAGCCTTATCTCTCTAACTTGGTGTCCAAACTGCTCAACCTGGGCTGATGTACTCATTTCCAATCCTGTCCATTCTGGTCAATCTCAATGAAAATCTTAGCATCTTCAACTGTGCCGCCTCCAGATCTGCCTCCTGTCTTTTTTGTTAGTGCCACCATCTCCAAACCATTCATCATACCAGGTCTCATTAAAGTCTTGTAAACCTCCCCTTCCCCTCTTGCTGCTATTCTTCTGCCACAAATCACCCCTGACCCTCGTCTACACCCACTCCACCCTGTCTGTACGCTCTTCCTCACCTCTTGTGTGCACTGTCCGAGCCTTTGGGCTATATAAAGAACTGAAAGCGTATTTTTTATTAAAACAGGCCTCCTCTGCATTTTTTTTAAATAGCAGATGCAACACCGGTTGTTTTATTGCACGGTTTTTGCTCAGTTTTCAAACACTTGTCCAGATGAGCTTCGTGTCTCATTTCTGTCTCTCTAACCCGCCATCATTACGCTTTGTCATTCATATTTGCGTCTCTGAGGTATGTTGTGGTCCATCCTCTCCCTCCCTCTCCTCCTCCTGTGCCGCGTCGCTTTGCCATGTGGCCGCCCGCTGCTGATGATGCTGAAGCTGATGTCATCACCGCCTCCCAGCATCCCTGGCACAGCTGCACCGCCATTTTCCCCCCCCTGCTTTTAGACTGCCTGGCAGACAGACTGACGGCGGGCCGTCGGAGCATCCCGCACCCATATTCCTGTGGATCGCTGTGGCCACCGCTCCTCCCTCTCCCTCCAAGTCTCCCACTCTTTTCTTACTGACGCACCGCTGCTGAAGCTGAGGCACCCCTCCTCTCTCTCTCTCTCTCTCGCTTTTCCGTCCCGGCGGATTCTCCATGTATGGATGCGTTAGGGGAAATGATGCTGTAGGCTAACCAAAGACAGAGAGAAACACCAAAATACGGGCTGCAGAGGAGATTCAGAGGAGGAGGCACCAGAGGATCCTGCCGCTGTTTTGAATGGGCAGTGGGATTCACCCTTTGCGGCTGTCGACTCTGAGTTGCTGAGGTAAGACACGGCTCCCCAGACATGTTTTTCATGGCACCAAGGGGTGTCACGCCTCGGCGAGGACAGGCTATTTGTATGTGTGTGTGTGTGTGTGTTGGTGTTTCCGAGGCCTTTGTGCGTGTAAGAGCCGCAGCGTCCGGGTGTTCGGTATTTGATCCTGCTGCTGTCTTTAAAAATATTCAAAAAGCGCATTTCATAATTAAGTGAATGAAACAGAGGAGCAAAGGAGCTCACAAAGGCTGTGGCTGTCATGTAACCTGTAACAATGTGTGCTGACCTCCTTTCTGACGCAGTGTGGGATGAATCGGTGTCTGAGCTGGGTATGTTTACGCGGCCTGCTGTTGAGGTGCGGCAGGCACAGCAAGATGGAGGAGGCAATATTTACAGGCCTTAAAAAGATTCGCAAAATGTCATCTGATGAAATTCTTTTACTCCTCAGATTGATCATGTATGGGTTATGGCTTATTGTTAGGGTATTAAGCAAGGTTTGCGCTTTTTCTTCTTTAAATCGACTGAGGCTTGGATGTGAAGATGGATGTGCGCCGCGCTGTCTGGAAGCAATGATACATTTATAAATTATCCTAAATTTATTCATGAACTAAGCAAACGGGACAGTGGCCATTTGTAGGGGTTGCAAAGAGAACTACAAAACTAGTGAGAGAAGCTAATTTGAAAGACGTGGCGGGGATGCTGCCAGAGAATAAGCAGCCATTTTACTGTAGAATAGCAGAGATGCTGATGAGCATCCTGCCAAATGATGGCCTGGCCATTGAGTCAGCAGGAACTGGGTGTTTCTGCCTGTGATTCAGGGCCCCAAAAATGGAAAATGGTGTCACGTTTAAGTCTCAGCTGTTCGTGCCTAAGGAAGCTGTATCCCCCATTATTAAATCATAAACAAAATAAATCAAAACTATTTCAAAATAGCGTTTTATTCCTACACTAAATTCTCTGGAGTCTTGCTGATTAATGGTGTCATATCCACTGTAACTGCTAATAAACTCTTCTCGTCTACCTGTGCAGGTGCCAGGTGTGCACTGGTAGCCACAGGGATCTCCGGCTCTTCTGCTCACTCACGCGCAAACCTGCGACATGGCGGGGGCTTCTGTGAAGGTGGCGGTGAGGGTCCGACCCTTCAACTCCAGGGAGATCGGGAAGGAGAGCAAGTGCATCATTCAGATGTCTGGAAACACCACAAGTGAGTAAATGAGAGCTCAGCTGGTAGCAGCCAGACTTTTCATTGAGGTGTTGAGGTGTTCAGAGTCAGCTTGATTTCAGTGTTTGAGAGTTTAATTATGCATTTTAACTGTAGTCGCTCTGAGAAGTGCTTCAAATCGAGTTATTTTGCGAACTTCTAAAGTAAATTTGCATGATTCACAGTTCAAGATAATTCTTATTTATCTTAGACTGGGCGTCAGTTCACCCACTGTCTAAAACAACTTATTTAACTCATTTCTCTTACACCCTGTGAGGTCTGAGTCATCATAGCCCTACACTGTGACTATAATTTGTCTTTGTGTGATTTAAATATTTCTCCCAAGTCTAGGCAATCAAGGAACAAAATAAAAACCAACAAAATAATAATTCTAACTGATAGCAATCGTAAACTTTTCACATTTCCTCCCAGCAGAAAAGCATTTTTTCCCCTTTTCTCCAAAATATAGAATTAGGATAAGGTGAGGGTTAGGGTAACCCGACCCCTACCTGCCCGAGGAGGCACCATAGGGGTCGGGCTCAGTGTGTGTGTCAAGGCCAAGGGCAGAAGCTTCTGCGAACCCCAGCTATAGAGACTGGCTTTTGGGGCTTGGACTGTCATCTCTCAGGTGGGGAAGGAACCTGAGATAGTGTGTGAAGTTGAGCGATACCGGCGTGATATAGTTGGGCTCATGTCAATGCATGGCCTGGGCTCTGGAACCAGTCTCCTGGAGAGGGGCTGGACTCTGTCCCAGTCTGGAGAGAGGAGCGAGGCGGCGGTGTCCTTGTATCCCCTAGGCTTGCTGCCTGAGTTTTCCCCAGTGGACAAGAGGGTTGCTCATCTGCGCCTTCGGGCTGGGGAATGGGTTCTTACTATTGTTTGTTGTTTGTGCTTATGCACCAAATGATAGTTCAGAGTATCCAGCCTTCTAGGGTGGGGGTGCTCGAGGGAGCTCCATGTGGTTACTCCGTCATCCTACTGGGAAACTTGAAGGCTCATGTGGGCAACAACAGTGAGACCTGGAGGGGCGCAATTGTGAGGAACGGCCTGCCCGATCTGAAGTAGAGCGGTGTTCTGTTATTGGACTTTTGTGCAAACCACAGTTTTTCCATAACAAACACCATATTCTAACATAAGGATGTCCATAAGTGCACGTGGCACCAGGACACCCTAGGTTGCAGGTCGATGACTGATTTTGTAATCGTATCATCAGATCTGCGACTGTATGTTCTGGACCCTTGGGTGATGAGAGGAGCTGAGCTGTCAACGGATCACCACCTGTTGGTGAGTTGGATCAGGTGGAGGGGGAGGGTGCTGGACAGACCTGGCGCACATAAACATATAGTGAGAGTGTGCTGGGAACACCTGGCAGAGACCCCAGTCTGCGAGATCTTTAACTCCCACCTGATCTGGGGTGGTGGTTCCCATCTTCAAGAAGGGGTGTGCTCCAGCTATCAGGGGATCACACTGCTCAGCTCCCCCAGGAAGGTCTGTGCCAGGGTGCTGGAAAGTTAGTCAAACCTCGGATTCAAGAGGAACAATGCGATTTTCGTCCTGGTTACAGAACACTAGACCAGCTCATTATCCTCTTAAGGATATTCGAGTGTGCGTGGGAGTTTGCCCATCTAGTCTACATGGGTTTTGTGTACTTGGAGAAGGCTTTTGGCAGCTCGCCTCTCGGTATCCTGTGGTGGGTCTACAGGACTATAGGCTGACTGGACTATTGTTACAAGCTATTCGGGCCTTGTACAGCCACAGCGAGAGGTTGGCCCACAATGCCAGCAATAAGTTGGACTCATTTCCTGTGGGTGTTGGACTCCACGAAGGCTGCCCTTTGTCACCGATTCTGTTCATAAATTTTATGGACAGAATTTCTAAGTGTAGCCAAGTGGCAGAAGGCTTCTGCATTGGTGGCCTCAATATCTCATTTCTTCTTTTTTGCTGATGATGTGGTACTGTTGGGCTTCATCTGGTGGTGACCTCCAGCTCACACTGGAGTGGTGTGCAACCAAGTGTGAAGTTCCCATTCACACGAGAATGTTTTTCAGATGGAAACTGTAAAGTTTTGATGTTTTTTTCGCCCCCCCCATTTACACGAGAACAGCATGAAAATGATAATTCAAAATGCTCCAGCCTCCGTTTCTCTGTTTTGCTTTCTCTTATATGCACACGGCTAACTCGTGGCCTGGTAGTGGGAACTATGGAGGTCAGGACGTTGAACGTCTTGCATTTCTGTGTAAACGCGAAGCTATCGACTATGTCACAAAATACATCACTGCCCTCATCTATGGTCGCGAGCTTTGAGTAGTGACCGAAAGAACGAGATCACAGATACAAGCAGCATAAATTAGCTTCGTCCAAAGGGTGGCTGTCCTCTCCCTTAGAGATAGGGGAGTACAGTCATTCAAGCCGCTACTCCTCCATATCAAAAGGAGCCAGTTGAGATGGTTCGGGCATCTGACTAGGATGCTCCTGGGTGCCCCTTGGGTGAGACTTTCTGGGTATTTCCTACCGGGAGGAGGCCCCAGGGCTGAACCAGGAAATGCTGGAAAAATTATATCTCTCGGCTAGCCAGGGAAAACCTTGATGTGTCCCCAGATGAGCTAGAGGAGGTGGCTGGGAAGAGTTCCTGGCTTCTCTGCTTAGGCTGCTAAAAATGGATGGATGGATGGATGACCTTGTGATTCGTCCACAGTTTGGTTCACTGGTTATTGGTTAACCATAGTGAACCTTTACACCTCTAGTGGCCTGAAGGTCTGAAATCCTCTACTGCGCCCTGTGCTCACTGCCTGACACCATGGAGCCCAATTAGCATTTGTTATAAAATACCAGAATTGGATCCACCACTGCCCCCTGTGTTTTTCACAGGTGAGAGCAGGTTAAACCTGAGCACCTGTGACAGACGTGAAAGGTTCTGGAGAAGCTGTGGAGAATGTTATGCTGCCTGTGACATCGTTCAGCATGACTGGTTTGGTGGTGGGTCAGTCATGATCAGTCATGATCTGGGTAGGCATCCATGGAGGGACGCATAGACCTCTACAGGCTAGGCACTAGCATCATGACTGCTATTATTTATAAGGATGATATTTCGATTGACATGATGTTTCGGTCTATTCAGTGCCGCCAGGTTGCACCTCATACTCTGCGAGGGCTCAGTGATGCACTGCTCCAGAGCTGGGAGGCGATACCCCAGGACACCATCCTTCGTTTCATTAGGAGCATGTCCCGACATGGTCAGGCATGCACACAAGCATGTGGGGGCCATACAAACTACTGAGCGAGATTCAGAGTGGCTGCAATAAAATATTGTCACAATGTACTTGCTGCCGCATCGTTTTTTTCACTTTGATATTTGGAGTGTCTTTGAATTCAGATAATTTTCATTTCCATCAAACAATTAGTAGTTGCTGCTTTTGTGTTGCTGTTAATTCCTTACCAGTTTGGGTTATACATAAACTCTAAGAACGACGACTAAGTGACAACTTTGGAAATAAGTAAGCCATTGCTCTCACTCATTTACATCAAGATGGAGACCGCGCTCAGAGCCCAAAGTGGGGGCATAAGCAGGAAAAATAGAAGCCGTTTTCATGATACAACGTTTTACCTTTGAAACCTATCAGCATTTCTAATTGTTTTGTACAGTATGAGGTGTTTATGGGGCATTTTTATTCACTTTGGGGTTTTGAACCTTTTAAAACCAGAATACCAGGCTTGATGTAAATGTAAAGTGATTAAATGATAAGAAGAACAGTGAATTCTGCTCACCTGGACAAAAAGTTATTTTCCTGTTAACCGTGTTCATTATATATAGGACAGTAGGATAAGGCTGCATGTATTTTGTCAGTTCTTAATTTTACAGTATATTGATGAGCGTATGACTTTTGTGTTTATGTGAATAATTACAGCAATTTGATACAGCAATTATGAGGTTAAAATTTCGACTCATGTTTAAAGTGTTGCTCTGGCGCTGTTTTGATCTCATTGCTGTGGCCCACTTTGAACCATTTCTACCATTTCACCTCATCTCTTGGGCAGCTTTGTCCTGTAGCGATGTAACAGTGGGCAGGGAGGCATGCAGCATTCTGGCAGCTAGAGGAGGAAACAAAAGCTTCAGTCAGGCCTGAAGCCCATCAGTGTGTGCAGAATGTAGAGACAGCCACAGCTCTCTTCTCCCATCATACGAGCTGCAGGGACCAACAAGGCCTCGTTGTTCTGGTCGAGTCCAGACCCGAGGTCAGCTGATGTAAGAGTGGAGGAGAAAGCAGGGGTATCTCAGTCTGCTGTGCCTGTTTTTAATTATCTCATTAAAAGATTCAGGCTTGCATTGCTCCAGCTGAGGGACTTCACATGTGTTTAGTGCTAAGAGCTCTGTTTCGTCTTAACAGGATTGCTTCACCACTGCTGCTTTATTGAACTTTTCCTCAGGGGGTGATGCAGTAGATTTAGGTTGCAGCCACAAGAGCAGCTGCTTCTGCTCACTAAAGAGGGGTATATTTGTAAAGGATCAAAGCAATCTCCCTCCAGGAATTTGCTGATATTTGTGAGACCTTATATTGTTGCTATGATTATTATTCCTTATGTTGAGATGATGATCGTCATTCTCTCACTGATAAATTCAAAAACAGCAGCAAAAATTTACGTGAGGAATTGACTGTGCTGAATAGGCCGGTCACAAGCCGATCAGGCTGCATCGACCTCGCACGCAGTTACATTTTCTCGACGGGTGCACATCAGGTTATGTCGTAGGTTACCACATAGGGTTCAGAGGGGTGTCCAGTTAC
Organism: Bujurquina vittata; assembly: GCA_015106715.1. Lineage (NCBI taxonomy): Eukaryota > Metazoa > Chordata > Actinopteri > Cichliformes > Cichlidae > Bujurquina > Bujurquina vittata. The sequence continues at coordinate 46,208 of VUQK01007538.1, read as the reverse complement.
GTATGTTGGCCCCGCAAAGACCCGACGCAGAAATCTAATTCAGGTATACAGGGGCCCAAAAGAAAATATCCCTCACACCATTACACCACCAGTGGCAGCCTTATCCATTGATACAAGGCAGGATGGATCCATGCTTTCATGTTGTTTATGCCAAATTGGAAGCCAACCAATCTGAAATTGAAGACTCATCAGACCAGGGAATGTTTTTCCAATCTGCTATCATCTAATTGTGGTGAGCCTGTATGAAGTGCGAATTCATTTTCCAGTTCTTAGCTGACAGGAGTGGACTCAGGTGCAGTCTTCTGCTGCTGTGGCCCATCTGCTTCAAGGTTCCACATGTTGTACGTTCAGAAATGCTCATTTTCATTACCTTGGTTGTAATCATTATTTATTGTAGTTACTGTTACTTTCCTGTCAGCTCAAAGCAGTCTGTTCATCCTCTGACCTCTGGCGGCAACAAGGCAAAGCAGAGAACTGCTTCTCACTGCATATTTTCTCTTTATGGATCATTCTCTGTAAACCTTAGAGAGTGCTGTGTGGGAAAATCCCAATAGATTAGCAATTCCTGAAATACTCAGACCAGTACATTTGGTACCAACAACCATTAAAGTCACTTAAATCACCTCTCGTTCCCATTCTGTTGCTCAATTTGAACTTCAGCAAGTCGTCTTGATCATGTCTACATGTCTAAATTCGTTAAGTTGCTGTTGATTGGATATTTGCATTAACAAACAGTTAAGCAAGTATATCATGGCCAGTGAGTGTAAATATGAATGCAAAACAAAGGTTTTAAACAGAGCTTTTAGTGGTAATAGCATAGAACTGGATTGTAATTAGCTGTGAAATATGCACAAAAAACACCAGTAAATAATCAAAATGATAAAGCAAGACTTGAACTGACTGTGGGGGAAACAGTAAAAAACAAAAGCATTAGTCTGGATCATTGTTCTGGGTGCAAATAATCACAAACCCATTTACAAATGCCATTAAGTATTTAAGTACAGTATGTTTATAGAGTCAGTGTGGGTGTGCTAGGACATCAGCAGTACATCAGCAGATTTGTAACATGTATGCATGTCCATATTTGTCACAGTCTTCATGTGTCTTACTGTATGTCAACTGAAAAACTGAGGATGAAATGAAGAACATAGACGTTATTTAAGTGACCCAGCTTTTGATGCTTCTACCTGATCTGTTTTGGCTCTTTTCAGCAATCCTGAATCCGAAACAGCCGAAAGAAAACAAAAGCTTCAACTTTGACTTTTCCTACTGGTCACACACCACGGTGAGTTTTTAACAGCTTTCATCAAATGAAATACATCTGCACGAGAAAATATAAGGATTTGTTCCTAAACAAAACCCCAGTGACTGATTGGCCTGACTTTCTTTTGTTGCCCCCAGCACGCTGTTTGATATTTAATGCGTGTTACAACAATAAATATTCATGCTGTTTTAAAAAAATGCAAATTTGTCATCTCGCTCTGTTATCGCTCTGCTATCGCCACGTCGGCAGCCTGAGGACATCAACTATGCGTCCCAGATGCAGGTGTACAAAGACATCGGCGAGGAGATGCTGCTCCACGCCTTTGAAGGCTACAATGTGTGTATATTTGCATACGGCCAGACAGGCGCAGGCAAAAGCTACACCATGATGGGCCGACAGGAGAAAGACCAGCAGGGAATCATACCTCTGGTAAAGCGGAGAGCAGTTCTAACGATAGTGTAAAACACAAGTTTGTGCAGATTTGACTTCAACACAGCTTGTTTGAAGTCCTGTGAAATGACAGCCCCACCTTTTTGTTTTCTAGCTGTGCGAGGACCTTTTCACCAAGATCAACGACAGCAATAATGATAACAGCATGTCTTACTCAGTGGAGGTGAGTTACGCCAAACTGGCATCCTTTTTGGCAGGCTTTCCTGTCTGTATTTAAAGAGCTATTTTTCAGAAGATTAAAATGAAACATGAAAGCTCATAGTATAACTTACTCACTTACGATAACCGATCAACTGCTCATAAAACATTTTTTTATGACTTCCTCCTCTTCTCCCTGCAGGTGAGTTACATGGAGATCTACTGTGAGCGCGTGCGTGACCTGCTGAACCCCAAAAACAAAGGAAACCTGCGTGTCAGAGAGCACCCGCTGATGGGGCCCTACGTTGAAGATCTGTCAAAGCTAGCCGTCACCTCCTACAATGACATCCAGGACCTGATGGATTCTGGAAACAAGGCCAGGTAACAGACTGAGGCCATCAATTAAAGTTAAATAATTTGGCTTTGATAAATGTAGTTTTAAAAAAAAATGTGTATATTTTTGCTTTTCAGGACCGTTGCTGCCACCAACATGAACGAGACGAGCAGCCGCTCCCACGCCGTCTTCAACATCATCTTCACGCAGAAGAAACACGACATGGAGACAGACAACACGTCAGAGAAGGTTCTGACACACATCCCGGCTCACTGTCATGTCTCGCAAATCGCCCACAAAGACAGCCTTTATTTCTCTCTGCTTTTGACCACAAGCAAATCGTTGAGGAGAGTTGAGGCAGAAATGATTTTATAACCTTTTATAGCCTACGAGGAGGTCGTGAGCGGTGTTGTTATCTGTATTGACTGATAAACCGCTCTTTACTGCCAGCGCTCCTTTTCAGCTCCGGGTGGATTGTGTTAGCCGCGCCGGATGCTTAATCCTTTTCAGAGAGCGGGATTCATTTTGAAAAAAGTTCTTGTCTTTGTAGGTCAGCAAGATCAGTTTGGTTGACTTGGCAGGCAGCGAGAGAGCCGACTCAACCGGAGCTAAAGGGACCAGGCTGAAGGTGAGAGGACTCTGCTGTTTCATGATTTTTTTGTATGCTACTTTAACACTAGAACTGGGGGGGGGGGGGGGGGTGGAAACAGGCACGAAGGG